>CM077205.1:38103998-38211498 GCA_039654625.1 Rhinogobio ventralis | reverse complement strand
AATTTCCCCCATTCTCCCATGTGATTTTATATATATATATTAGTGATATTAATTACTAATAAAATTAACGAATTAATCACACATTTTTTCTGTAAGCAATCGCAATTAATTGTGAGTAATAAAACCCAACATTAAACTTTTTAAAATATTTTTATATTGTAATAATTTCACATTTAATCTCCAAATTAACATACAAACAACATAAAGACAGTAGCCTATATTTTAAATATTTGTTGTAATGGCATCTTTTTATAAATGAAGGCCAGTATCACTGATACTAATACTGATACTGATGTCTCTATGAAATTGAATTTTAGCCATTAATTATAAACATTCAGCATTACAGTATAATTGAAAGCTATAATTTTTTAACATTTATTAGGCTATAAGTCCTGTAAGTTGCGAGGTGGGGCTTTCATGGATCGGACATCCCACAGATGCTCGATTGGATTGAGATCTGGGGAATTTGGAGGCCAAGTCAACACCTTAAACTTGTTGTTGTGAATGAATGTATGAATGAATGAGGCATTTATATAGCGCTTTCATATGTACTACTGTACACCCAAAGCGCTTTACACTCATGTCAGGGGTCTCTCCTCATCCACCACCAGTGTGCAGCATCCACATGGATGATGTGACGGCAGCCACAGAACAACGGCGCCAGTGCGCTTACCACAAACCAGCGATAGGTGGAGAGGAGAGAGGGTGTTGTGCTCCTCAAACCATTCCTGAACCATTTTTGCTTTGTGGCAGGAGCATTATCCTGCTGAAAGAGACCACAGCCACCAGGGAATACCGTTTCCATGAAAGGGTGTACATGGTCTGCAACAATGCTTAGGTAGGTGGTACGTGTCAAAGTAACATCCACATGGATGGCAGGACCCAAGGTTTCCCAGCAGAACATTGCCCAAAGCATCACACTGCCTCCGCCGGCTCGCCTTCTTCCCATAGTGCATCCTGGTGCCATGTGTTCTCCAGGTAAGCAACGCACACGCACCCGGCCATCCACGTGATGTAAAAGAAAACGTGATTGATCAGACCAGGCCACCTTCTTCCATTGCTCCGTGGTCCAGTTCTGATGCTCACGTGCCACTTTAGTGCTTTCGGTGGTGGACAGGGGTCAGCATGGGCACCCTGACTGGTTTGAGGCTATGCAGCCCCATACACAACAAACTGCGATGCACTGTGTATTCTGACACCTTTCTATCAGAAACAGCATTAACTTCTTGAGCAATTTGAGCTACAGTAGCTCGTGTGTTTGATCGGACCACACGGGCCAGCCTTCGCTCCCCACGTGCATCAATGAGCCTTGGCCGCCTATGACCCTGTCTCCGGTTTTCCACTGTTCCTTCCTTGGAGCACTTTTGATAGATACTGACCACTGCAGACCGGGAACACCCCACAAGAGCTGCAGTTTTGGAGATGCTCTGACCCAGTCGTCTAGCCATCACAATTTGGCCCTTGTCAAACTCGCTCAAATCCTTACGCTTGCCCATTTTTCCTGCTTCTAACACATCAACATTGAGGACAAAATGTTCACTTGCTGCCTAATATATCCCATATAAATTCTTCATACAGTGGGACTACCAGTAAAATTGCTAAAAATTTGGGACGAAAAAAACAGACACTTTGACTTGACCATGTTTTGCTGAATTGTTTTTTCTTTAATTGCTAATGCTGTCTTTTACACCACAAACTGAACAAAATAAAGCATTGCTTAGTCATTGGTGTTATCTAATTGTGCAGTAAATGTAACAGCTGATTGGTTGATTGTGATCCATTACATACCTTTCTATCAACGTTATCTGACATTATCAAGATGAATTAGTTCTGACACAGTTTAACTCCGAGTTCTTGTCATATTTTATTACCATTTTCTAAACTATAGCGAATAAACTGTGATAATGTGAGAAATGTTGAAGGTGTCTGAATACATTTTGGTTTGACTATATATATTTTAGGGTTCAATTCTCACTTTTAACCTATTAGCTTGCATATTACTGGGATATTGGCTGTTTATTAGCACTTATAAAGCACATATTAATAACATATTAATAACCTTATTCTACATCCCTTAATCATACCCAGTACCTAAACTTAAACGCTACAAAACGGTACAAAAACTACCATAATAAGCGCATATATATATATATATTACAGCCTGGGAACCACAAGCTTTAGCCACTATGTCACAACATTGTATATTTGGCTCTCTGTGTTACCTGGTCAGGGGGAAAGCAGTGCAGTAGCTGTCCAATCTGATTGTTGTAAAGCGTTTCCCACTGCTTGCGGGCCCAGCTGATACAGTCGGCCCAGTTCTGAGGCCATTCCTCGCTCAGACACCTATAAACGCCCTCCAGCATTTCCACAGCCTCCACATCCCCACGGGAGACTGTGCGATCTACAAAGGTTGGGTCACTGCAGACAGAGATGGAGAAAAGGGGCTATCTGTATGCTAATATAACAGTAAAAACAAATTCAAAATATTAATAAAAAAAACTATAATAGTATATTAAAGGGATAATTCACCCAAAAATGAAATTTTTTTTTTTACCCACACTCATGTTCCAAACCTGCATGAATTTCTTTCTTCTACTGAACACAAAAGATGATATTTTGAAGAATGTTGGTAACCAGACAGTTGATGGGCCCCATTGACTTTTTTATTGTATAGAAACAAAATACTATGGAAGTTAAAGGCACAATATGTAATTTTCACCACTAGAAAGCTTGATGACGCCTTGATTTTGCAGAATCATGGGAGTTGTTGTCTTCACCTCTACAGCCGGTGGAAAAGAATCTGACAGGACTCGGGCAGAAATCATATTCATGGATGAATGAATGTATTAAAGATTTATTACCGTTACTGTAGTATGAAGCAGGGTGGGGTTGAATGAGGCGCTGGAGCGATTGCTAATGAGAGACGAGCGCGACACACGGCTCGAGAGCAGTGGAGCTTTTATTCTGCCACAGTCGAGCGCTTCCGCTTCTTCCGCTCATGCGTATGTGGGGGAACGCAGCGCTGTTTTATCATATTACACACATTTGAGTGTGTTATGAATTATGTTATAATGCTACTCTGTCTCTACTATGAGACACTTGTTCACACTGCAGTGAGATCGATGTTAGGCATGGTAAAACATAGTACTCGCGGTAAATCAAGAAAACCAGATTTAAACAATAAGACTGTGTTGAGCTGTAGAACTTTCTTTGATTAATCGATAATGATTAGTCAATTAATGAATCCAAACAGTTGCTCACCTGTCTAATAAAACACATCATATATTAAAGCGTCTTTGGTGTTTCCATTGTTTCTACAAAATAAAACCGGAAATCGAGGGTAACGCGGGTATGATGTCATTGATAGGCGATGCACGGTCCGTGTCCTGGTTAAAATTGCTTATTTCTCTGGATTTAAACATTCTTGGAAACATTTGGGATAATGCAAGTACACAAGCCAACAAAATATATAACATTGTTCTAGTGGTTTTTGGATATTTTAATCGAAAAATCTTACATATTGTGCCTTTAATGGTGCCCCACAACTGTTTGGTTACCAACATTCTTTCAAAATATCTTCTTTTGTGTTCAACAGAAGAAAGAAACTCACACAGGTTTGGAACAACATCAGGGTGAGTAAATTATCCATTTAATGATACTACAATAACTCTTCCCCAACACATGATCAGTTTTTAACTAAAGAAAGCTGTTGAGTTAGGTGGGGTCCCTCCTTGACTTCACCTTACGGGCTGCAGTTTGCTGACAGCCTACAGGAAGTAGTTGAGATTGAGGCAGTTATGCTGCTGCCTTCCCTTTGCGGTATCTGCCTGCAGCACACAGCACCTCAACTTCCTGCACACTCGCCTTTTTATAAACATCCTTCACTTCATTTCAGATGGAAAAGAGATCTGACTACAGTTGACACTTGTGGCAGGAAGCCAGGGGGCAGCCAAGGGTTGCACTAATAATGAATAGCTGAGGACATGAGGAGTGGGGCACATTTAAGGAGTACAATGTTGAACAGAATCTCTGACACAATATCTGCATCTGCTGATAACAGCTGTGCATCTTCACCCTCCATTTCCTCCACACATTTGATCTTATTTCTCTTCTAGACTTTTGACTAGTTAAAATACACGTATCTCTACCTGAGAAAGAGGTTCACATTCTCTGCCGTTTGCTTGAAAAGCCCTTCAAACTGGTCTCTGGCCCACTGAAAATGATAAAAAAAAACAAAAAAAAACAAATTGTGATTCACACACACACACACACAACTTCATGTTTGCATTAAAATAGTCATTTTGTATTTATACATTATACATTGTATTTGCAAATCTTCAGACATATACATATTTTGATCATAAAATCCTGGACATATTATATACATTTTATTTATTTATTTGATATATTATGCCTGAATATTTCCACTTAAGTTAACCCCTTAAGCCCTGAAGGCATTTTTAGAGTTGTTTTTCTGAGTGACACACAAAAGTAAAGACTCATAACTCCAAAACTATAGCAAGACGAGTCAAAAGGAAGGCATCGTTTGATAGAGCTCTTTTTAAACTTTACATACATTACATTTGGATAAAAGACAAAAGACAAAAAATATACCTAGTTTTTCTTATAATTTTACTTATCTTTCTTATTTGACAGTTACAACATTTGGAACCATTTGGAACCAAGGTAGCCTTTTTGTTTAGCCCCTTACTCCCCCTAATGGGGATTTTTAAAATGGTTCCTCCATGAGTAATATCTCGTGATCGACAATGGATTATGTTGATTTTTGGGCTCATTTTAATTGTGAGAATCTACTGTAAATAATGCTGTGCCATTTTCTACGATCTGTGCATGTTTTTCATGAGCTGTATGATGCTTTTGACACATTGCAATACATAGTAAAAAAAGTATTTCGTAAATTAAATTGAAGTTTATCAGCAAACAACACAGCACTAATTAGGTGTTAATCGTATTGTCAACATGCAATGTAAAGTTCAGACTCTAAGCTTTCAAATGACACCTATTTTGTGTTGATCAAGGCAGTAGTTTTGAAAGTGTTTTTCCGCTGGTGGTACACTTCGGGATTAAAGGTTTAAGGGCCATTCTCAGGACGTTAACTATAAATATAAAAATAAAGCTTTAATAAACATTCAGGTCCACACCACAACTTTAACGATAACGACAAAGAGGAACAATATCGTTGGAATTATTTTCAGAATGTTTTTTAATCAGTATTTGGAGTAACACAGCACAGTTTAACTCCTAAAAAGGGACCCAACAGAAGTGTTTGTGATAGCAAAATGTGTATTGTGTAAATACAACAACCTGTAAATGTATGATAAAATAAACTGTCCACCATTACAAATGCCTTCTTACCTGTAGCGTGTGCTCTATACGGTGCGGGAAGTTCTTGAGTGTGCAGATGGGAATGGCTTTCTGTCCTCCAGATGTGGAGGGTCCATACGATTCAGTCAGATGTGGTACTACCACCAAAGTGTGGCCTTTACTACCCAGCGTTCCTCCCTCCAGCATGGGCTTCTTATTTCGCACACAGCACTGGTCGAGATAGACTCCTAATGGACAGGGAAAGTAAAACGTTAGACATGTAGCTACAATTTTACTTTCTCATTTTGGGTGAGGCATAAGGCAACACAAATTTCTGGCTGATAAACACTGTTGGTATGTCATGGGACCTAGCAAAGTCAGCACTCACGTGCATCCACATTATCCAGTGCAGCTGCTACGCCATCAAGGTGACTGTAGAACGAATGTGTGTAGACCTCCTCCGTCTCTGCACACACACGGTTCTGGTGAGAGATGATGTTCATGTAAGGGTTCATCTCTTTAACAGACTCCGCCGCCACCTCAGACTTCAGCCTCTGAGAAAGATAAAAAGAATAAATGTAAATGCATTATGGTGATTTTACAACAGTTAAAGCTCATTAGATTTCAGAGATGAACCTATTTTGTGCTAAAACCATTTTCTGAAGTTTAAATGGTGTAGCTATTCTGTGCCAACTCCTCTTACCCCGATGTCCTGAGAGCGGAACAGAAACTGTCGATTCAGATTGGATCGCTCAATGGAGTCCATGTCAGTCACTGTAATTTTTCCACCCTCTCCTGCACCCAGACCAATCAGAGCAAAGTTCTTCAGCAGCTCACAACCAATTGCTCCAGCTCCAACCTGATCACACAGACATTTGATGAGAATTGATGAATAATATTGATTAATAATCTCCAAGACTATCCAAGACAATTTTGAAGAGAGGTTAAATAAGTGATGTACTTTATAGCATAAATGCACACAACCGTTCAAAAGTTTAGGGATGCATAAAAAATATATATTTTTAATGTTTTTGAAAGAAGTCTCTTATGCTCACCAGAGCTGCATTTATCTGATCAAACATACTGTAAAAACAGTAATATTATGAAATACTATTTCATTTTAAAACAACTGTTTTCTATTAGAATATATTTTAAAATGTAATTTATATCCTGTGATCAAAGCTGAATTTTCAGCATCATTACTCCAGTCTTCAGTGTCACATGATCCTTCAGAAATCATTCTAATATGATGATTTGCTGCTCAAGAAATAATTCTTATTATTATCCATGAACCAATGTTGTAATCATTTTTTAGGATTCTTTGATGAATAGAAAGTTCGAAAGAACAGCATTCATTTGAAATAAAAATCCTTTGGAACATTATAAATATCTTTAGTCCCTTTTGATTAATTTAATACATCCTTGCTGAATAAAAGTACTATTAAAAAAAACATCTTACAGATCACAAGCTTTTGAACAGTAGCGTATGCTAAAAGCAAAAATGTCTACTTTATTATCATAAAACTGTGTGCTAAAATTAAGAAATACAGGTTTTTGCAACATTCTCCAAAGTAATACACAAAAAATTCTCCCTTACAAAATCTGGAATATTAGGTTGATTCACACAGGAAACTACCTACATATCTCAACAGGAAATATCACATGGCACATAAAATATTTCCTTTGCATTCTACACCACTGACTCACTGATCTGCACACTGCTCCCCATAACAGATCACCGGTAACGGACAGTCATCCAACAGGGTTTACTGAAACACAAAAAGGGGTAATGACATCCTCTGCTGGTGAAGCAGGAGAAATACACTCACCAGAAAATAGTTCTGTTTCTTCAGCTTGTCTTGAAAAGCAGATCCAAACACAGCAATCTGCCCATCATACCGGCTGTCTCTCTACAGTACAGAGGATGAATCGTTTCATAAACGATCAGAAATGAGACTTTTGTATTTTCTGAACACTGAGAATGAGCTTGCTTGTTGCTTACAGGAGCACAGGCGTCTTCAGTAAGGACAACTCCATCCTCCTCTAGAGGCAGGCATTCCAGGGCATCGAAATACAGCCACTGCCTGAGAGGAGTGAATTTACCACTGCACGCCTGAAAGATTTCATACACATGTAGTCATTAAAAAATTTGCTTATATATAGACCATGTTCACAAACTCAAATTATGTGTCCATCAACTGGCGATCCTGGTGCAAAGTATCATAAACTCTTTCCCAGCCAGTGTTTTTAAAACAAATTGCCAGTAGGGCTGCACGATGAATCAAAATGAAACCGCATGCAATTTGGCAAAGGCTGCAATTATTTGATGCTCAGCTTGTCAGTGAAGCACGGCTCTGTGATCAGCAGTAAATGCTGCTCCACCTGAAAGCCAGAGGGCGCTCTCACGCAGAAACTCCAATGCCCTGGCGTTCCAGGAAATCCCTATGAGCATCTCTACAGCTAAATAAACAGTGGATTGAAACGCTTTTATTGATTAAACATGACTAATAAACACACGACTGTGAGTTCTTCAAGCCTTCTCGGGTATCTTCATGATAATAAAGTATATTTATACTTTAATGCTAATCGACATAGCCTTTATCACTGTATAGAATACTATGAAATACGTTGTGTGCTTTATTCTGTGTAAGAAGCCACATCATCTCACAGAAGGATTTTTTAAAACACTCAACTGACGTTATGAAGTGAGTTTGGCGTAAAAACAGATTATTAAATGTTCTCTCTGTTGCTTTTTCAAATGAACGTTATAAGTGACTCAAACTTGCAGTGATTTCAGATGGAGCAGCGTTTACTACTGATCAGAGCCGTGCTTCACTGACAAGCTGCGCATAACAAAAATAAACGCAGCCTTTGCGATTTCATAATCACAAAGCCAAATCGTTTTAAGCGCGATTTCGGGTTAATTGCGATTAATCGTGCAGCCCTAGTTCCCAGTCACTGTCAGCATTTTTTTTCATTTTCACAAAACTTTCATGGCCCCCAGAATAGTTTGTTGAATATCTGAACATGCAATATTTCAAAAGAAAGAACAGAGCCTCTGCTTTTAAACAAAACAAAAATAAATAAATAACTAAATATTCTAGCTTCATGCATTCTTTTTTTAATCAACACTTGAAACTGAAAGCTGAGAAAATCTGGTTTTTGTCAAAGACTACAACATGTGCATAAGCAATGCTTTTATCACTGGTTTCTGCTTCTTCTTCAACTGTGTTTTGATAGTACAGATTCTGTACTCTTTCAGAAGATGCATAATAGCGCCCCACCGTATAACAGTGAAACATGGATTGCAGGACAATTCTGTCCATTGCAGGGAAGTGTTGTGTCATAAATAATGGAAAATTCCGTCAGTGGCAGGGAAAGAGTTAAATAATCAAACGCACCTTCACCACCTCCTGAGCAGCCAGCCCTCCAATGAAGGCATTGACAGGCGCCAGGTCACCGCTGGCAACCAGAGATAAATCCCTTACAGCGTCTTCATCAAGCTCAAACTTTGCATCTGTGCAAAGCTTCTTTGTGATAGTAACCAGCACTTCAGCATCAGCCTACAGAGAGCAGCAAAACACAGAGATGAACTATAGTCTGGCTACTGAACTATTACATTTACCCCTGGTTTCACAGACAAGGCTTAAATCTAGTCCCAGACTAAAATGAATGTTTGAGCTGTTTTAAAGCAACTTGCACTTAAAATCTTAAAATATATTAGTGCCATTGTTTTGTCTCAAGATGAACACCAGTAATGTTTTTTTTCTAAGGTACATTTATAAAAGCTACTTAAATGTCCCAATTGAACTAAGGCTTAATTCTGACTTAATCTGAGCCCTGTCTGTGAAAAATGTGATGATGCATTAAATACTATTTTAATATAGTATTAGGTGCTTATTATTTCAAAACACAATCCTGACCTATTTTCAGTAGTAAAAAAAATCATTGTTTTGGTCAATATTTCATAATGATGTAAATTGTCCTTATGAATCATAATGATTAGTAAAGTAATCAAATCACATTTTTTTGATTTCTTGTTGCATTGCATTTATATAATTGTCAAGTATTTGCACATGCATTTAAAACATAATCATATAATAAATTGTTTTTTTTATTAAATTGTTAAATAATTATCAAAGGGTCTGTTTTTCCACAATAGAACAGTAATATTACCTTAAACCTTATGTTTTTTAATATTTTGCGCAATGTATTGTATACTGACAATAATCACATTGTGGAAAATTTTGATACTATGTGTGTACTTTAAAACACATTTTCAGCATTAAGGTGCCACGGTGTGACTGACCTTGGATCTAGGATAGGGTGTTCGGCTGCATTTCTGAGTAAATCTATGCAGGGCCTGGAAGGCCAGGTGCAGAGACAGGTGTCTTTGTTTCTTGCCATAGTCTGTCATCTCCACCAGCTCAGGATCTCTGAGCGCTTCACCCAGAGCCACATTCAGAGGCATCTGCAAGCATTAAAACATCACCTGAAGGAAGTGCCTTGCTATAATGGTGTACCTTGACACACTTCCAGATTTCAAAAGCATACTACATCATGACAACAGCATCTTAAAGGGGTCATGAACTAAGAAATAAAATTTTCCTTGAGCTTTTGACATCATACTATAAGAATATCCTGTACGTTTTTATCCTGTAGTCCAAAAACAGCTTTTATTGAAACCAAGGCCAGAGAACGACTCGTTGTGGAATGTGCCTATCATAGATGATCAACTTTGGCCCCGCCCACTGGCGTGTTAGTGAGATGACGAGGAGAGAAGAGCGATACAGGATCACTGGACTAAAAATAACATTACCTTCCAAAGGATCCTAATGCTAGGAATGTGCTTATTTATTTTCAACAATGTGAATGTCTCAGTTGAGCATTATTTATTTGCATTCGCTACATTTCACTGTGGATTCTTTGGTAAATCAGTCACAATTTCGGCACAGGCTTTGCAAACAGACTTTTACGATATGGACTCGACAGTAATGCCACAACATGTGAGTAACCGTGTTAATTCTGATGCCTGATCTGAGACCAGTGATTTCTGATATGCAATAATTCATGTGCAGTCAGATGTTCTTTGTCTATGTGTCAGTAAATCAAACCAGTGACTAAACGCTCATCTTCACATTGTTTCTCTTAGTAGATGAAAATAATCTGTTATTTAAACTGTGTTATTTAAATTATATATAAAGCGATCAAAGAACGCTCGCTTTACAGTCGCTAGAGCTGTCAATCAAACAGCGCAAGTTTATCAGTGGCTAAGTTCTCGGCTGTCAGTTATAATGAAAGCATTCGTGAAAGAGCAGAAATCGAGTTACAATGACAAGATCACTGCATTCATGAGCTCAACATGTCTGTGATCGGCTACAATGATCATTACTGCAACCTTTCATGCCACATTCTAAATGTAATGCTATAATCATCACTTTCATGATTAGTTAACCTTAAGAGCTGTAATAGTAAAAACGTATTAAAAGTTTTCGAGAGTTCCACATGTAATGCTAGCTATTTCATACAAAAGATGTCAGTCAATCACAGCAGTGGGCGTTTACACTGAAGTCTCACAGCAGCCAATCACAGCAGTGGGCGTTTACACTGAAGTCTCACAGCAGCCAATCACAGCAGTGGGCGTTTACACTCAAGTCTCAGAGCAGACACGCCCCTTCAAACAGAGTGTTCAAATCAGAGGCCTTTCATTCCTAAAAATGCCTTTCATTCCTAAATTATGAACATTTTTTATGTAAAAATCATACTAACATTATAAGTGCACCACAGGAAACGCAGTTCAGTGCAGTTCATGACCCCTTTAAATATGGAATAAATCAATAGTGGGTGACACTTACAAATTTGAGGATTTCAGTTTGTTTCACTTCAGTTGCCACTCCACCCTTTACATACTCGGAAAAGTTTGAAGTGTCACAAATAGTGAAGGAGTAGCTGTCTAAAAACATTGACATATATATTTGTTATTAAATTAACTGCATGCTATCCACCATTCCCATGATCAGCTCCAGACATTTTCCACATATCATATGACACCTACCCCTCACTTTGATCTCAATGGGACCATAACTGTTGAGTTCGGTCATGCCTTGAACCTCAGAAAAGGTCACAAACATGCCATCGGAGAACTCATGACTCTCTTCATCTGTGAATTTCACTATGCCTGGATTCTCCTATGATGGAAAATGTTACATTTTCAACTCAAATTAATTAAAGTATTATAGCTATAAAGGAATTATTGAGTCAATTGTAATAATAATAAATAAATAAAATAATACATTTGGGGCAACTTGTTTTGAAAATGAAAATCTGCCATCAATTTCTTGCCGCTATGTCTTACAAATCTATAAGACTTTGTTCATCTATATTTTTAATGAAATTTCTTTCACACAAATTCTTTGACACTTCAAAAAGTTCATAAAAACATAATAAACAAAGTCTTCTGAAGAGACACAAACCCTGAATAGATTTAATTTAGGCATTTGATCATATTTAAACATTGATCAAAACACATACTTTGAGCAAATCAAAACGCACTTGCTTGATTAAACTGCTGAATTAATTTTGACTCTCTTTATTATGTTGTCTTTACCAACATTTTAAAGTGTCAAAATTTAGCTTTCAATGGAGGGACAGAAATCTCTCAGATTTCATTAAAAAGTCTTCATTTCTTTTTTCGAAGGTGAATGAAAGTATAATAGATTTGGAACAACATGAGGGTTAGTATCCCTTTAAGAGGACCAAAGTGAAAATGAAAATGTGATTTTTGTCCTGAGTCACCTTGCTGATATGAGCAATCATGGCTGAGACTGGAGCTTCTCCATTTGTGTCTCTGACCTCAAACGCTTCGCCAAAGTCACAGAACAGCTGCCTGCAAACCAAACACAGAAATCAGAATATGACTTAGCACTATTTTAACCATTTTCACATATTTTATTGATTCACGGGATGCAGCCTACCCACAAAGCCCTCTGGTGTCAGCCACAATGAACTTTATATTGATTGAGTGGCAAAACGCACCCACACGCAGCTGCTCTTCTAAAGGTGAATTTGTGAGCACCACCACCTATTGTAAAAAACACAAAAATGAGAAATAGGTTCAAAGTAAAAAAAAAATTTTTGCATGGACATATGAGACAGGATCATAACTCACCTGGAACTTCCTGAGAAAGGCCTCGTTGAGTTTGTCAGTCCAGGCAGACACTTGAACGTAGACGTTCAGACTGGAGAGCTGCTTCTCAGAGCACAAGGCCCTGTTCTGACCCAGATCTGCTTCTTTTAGGTAAAACTGAAGACATAAGAGAATATATAAACTATCCTTTGTAAAGGTCCCACAATACCTACATTAACCATTTACATGTTTGCAAATAAAAAATAAAATAAAGTTCACCCAAAAATGAAAATTGTCATCATTTGCTGATTCATGTCTTTCTAAACCTGTATGACTTGCTTTTTTGGAACCCAAAATGGGAGTGGCTCTTTTCCACCAAATGAAAATGAATCAAACCCTGCACTAAAAGGTGCAGTGTGTAATATTTATGAGGATCTATTGACAGAAATGCAATATAATATACATAACTATGTTTTTAGTGGTGTATAAAGACCTTACATAATGTACCGTTATGTTTTTATTACCTTAGAATGAGCCGTTTCTATCTACACACACCGCGGGTCCCCTTACAGTGAAGTCGCCATTTTGCACAGTCATGTTTCTACGGTAGCCCTAAACGGACAAACTGCTGTACAGAGCGCTAGCTACTCTCTGCTGTCTCAGACGACGACATCTTTGTCCTGTGTCGGCCACCGAAGCTTCTCTTTGTGCTTCGAAGCGGTGAACGGTTGCGATTCACAACCTCACCGCTAGATGCCGCTAAAATAAAGGTGAAGCATGTAGTTTCTGTGACATTAGTGCCACCTAGTGTAATTACAGAAAACAGCATGTTTTGCAAATGCACCTTCTGCGCGTCGCGCCTGACTCGACTCAAACGCAACTCAACAGCTTTACAGGTGCATTAACATATAAATGTAGGCTACTTTCAATAAAAGGTCAAATATATTACTTTTAGCTGTGTTGTTATGTGTCATGAGAGCAAGCAACTGCACCAGGTGCATTTTTGACATAGCACAACACCCATCATACCCGGTTAAAAACATCACCGCTTGGTGCATTCCTGTCGGCCGCACGCTCACTCTGTTTCTGTTCCCCACAGGAGACCACTTTTAAGCTCAAATCTCATTTGCAGTTGCATTTAATTAAAAACATTCAAATGCATCACACAGTGATTGGTTACACACATGTATTTAAACTGACTCAGGTTGAGGGTGTCTATATTCCGGCATGTAAATATCGAATCCGCCATGGCGCAAGCGTAACTGGCTTTTAAAGGGAATGGGAGATGAGACTATGATTGGTTTATTGCACGTTACGCCCAAAACCCATCCGTCACTCATTAAGAGACTAGGTGCAACCATTTTGGCCAACCATTTTTTCCATCATAAAACTAGCAAAAGTGGATTTGGACACGCCCTAAGTGCACCTGCGCCATGTGCTTCAGACCATGCACATAGATCGTTAAAATAGGGCCCAATGTGTCTTGAGGGACCATGTCTCTGAATGCACACATGCGTGAATCACCGTTCATTTTCGTTGCATAGACAACCGCAGCTCTGAGCATCTTTGAAGCATCTTCTTTCCTGCTTAGTAATGGATGACAGACTACTTCGTTTTTGGGTGAACTACTCGTTTAATTGCATTAAAATGTCATTACCTGAGAAGACAGATCTCTCCACTCCACCACACCCTCATCCTGAACGGTGACTGATCGAACTCCAGCCAGAATCACATTCTTGGCAATTTCCACGCCAAGACCTCGCATTCCAGCAATGAGGACATCAGCCTTTCCCATGCGACGCATTGCATCATGGTCAATCACATACCTGTTGTGAGATAAAAAAATTGCCCCGTGCATAAAGAAAAATTTCCCTACATGCAGATTTATTATTTAAAATATTTGACCTCTGAATGTTGCCATTTAAAATGTACTTATTTTTGTGTAACAGAATAAATACAGTTTTTACAGGGTTTCTAATCTAAATTAAAATAAGCACACATTGCTTCAATGCTTAAGTAAACACAGAAAAACCTAAAAATGCTAAAACTTTACCAAAAAATTGAATGCATGCAAAAGAGAAACTGACTTTAGGACCCTGCGGAACAGCTCATTTGCTCCATATAGAGCTATAGACCAATTATCTGTTTGTAAACATACAGGATATGCGCGCAGCTAGGTTGCAGAAAACCCAGGAGAGATAGTTGAACCTGCGTGACGTCAGTGTGACATAGACTGATAATTGGTCTAATAAGAGTCATGAAATATCATGCTGTATTATTATTTTTCCACAAGAGGTTGGCAAAGACACCCAGTGTTAGATATTTTGAGCTGAATTAAAAGGGTTATGCATAAAATATTATTTTGAATTTAAGTTGAAAGATAGTGCTTAAATTATTATATATTTATTATTTATTGATAAAATCTAGTAATTTAAAGGTAAATAAAAAAATAAAAAAAGTAATAAAAAAATAGAAAAAATATTATCAAAATGAAATGAAATAAGCTGAAAAAAAATTAAGTATAAATTTAGGGCTTCGGGTCATTTTGACCAGTGAGGGAAGGATTTGTTACAAAGTGCGAGGGAAGGATGAGGGTTAAATATAACAAATACTGCCATGATGTATATTTTGCATATTTAAATAAGGTAAGCAAATGAGAATTGGCGGAAAAAGCTCTTTAGCACAAGCATTATTTATATTTTTTTTACATAAATTCAAAACCAATTCAGATAAACTAAACAGTATGCAAATTATTTAATCCCAGTTTGCGTTGTTTTATTTATTTGTTTATTTCTGTGAAAAGTACCAGGAAGAGACTTGGGATGGGCGTAACTTTTCATAAAGCACTGATGACTTGGAACCTACAGAAAATACATAACTGGAATTCCTCAAAGTAAGTAACCCGAACTCAAAAAAAAGATGATTTAGACAACAATACAGCTGATACAACAAACTGAACAACTAATGAAAGTGTCTGTACAGACATACAAACTTTACATGTCTGCTTTTAAACCTATTGTCTATTAGGCTTCCATGGCAAATGCATCATTAAACAAATTTCTGGTCTTTTTTTACAATCTGAGGGACCTGAAAAAATATATATTTTTAATGTCTAAATGAAATTGCAATAAGTACAATGCACATTTTTGTCATTGGATATGAATTCAGTTTCAAGAACTTGATTAGTATTTCCATAGAGTCAGAAAGTACAAAAAAAAATCAAGGTATATGGGAAAACCAAGATATGGAAAGTTAAGTTGCAGGTTATGTGTCATATAAGAATATTTTACAGTACACTTACAGCTGTCGAGAATATAATCCCTCGTCAATATCAGCCTGAGCCATTTTTCTGTAAGAATGACAAATCATTATCAGAGTCATTCCATGAAACCGGTCCGATTTGGACTTACACATTTTTAGATTTTTTACCAAAATGTATTACTTTTCTGAACACAACATTAATGACGTATTTAACTTCCAGAAAAAAATATTTTCCCATCTCAGGCATCAAATCCCTATTATTATTGGTTACTTTTTTAGGTACTATTAATCCTCAACCCCGTTATGGACACTATGGGAGCTTTCTGAATACGATTATAAAATGTATTTGTAATGAAATCAACATTTTCCTATTAATCAGATGTCCCTCACACTAATTCAGTAATTGCAAATATAAAAGTTACATAAAATCTCACACTTTTGCTGTACTAAAGCTGAAATGGGCACTTTTTGTGACAGGAACCTCATAGTTTTTGATCAAAGATGCATCTTAACTTCAGAATTTGAACTAAAATCAGCATTGTTATGATTGCTCTGAACATTTCAGATTGAGTTCAACAAAAAATAATTTACTTTTTCATAAACTTAAAAAAAAGAATAATAAAAATGTAGGTGTGACGGGGTTGAGACTAGGGTAACAGGGTTGAAGAGACAAATACAGCTTAATATATAAATAGTAGTTTTTTTTACTCAAATTCAATGTTTTCTATAAACACTATTTCATTAAGTTCCTCAGTGCTTCTCTCCTCTCCTTGCTTCTTTTGTAAGCTTCTCTCCACTTTCTACACTTCAGCTGCTGTTGTCTTTCACTTATCTCATTGACTCCTTTCTTTTTCCCTGTCTCTACATTTGTTCTCCATCGCTGGCGTTCATTCTGCAGGTATTTCTCCCTTTTTTCAGGATCAGCATTTAGGCGTGCACGATACTGCCTCTGCCTTTCTGCCGCTGTTGTCGGTGCCATCACAGACTCATAGATGTCTGAAGATGTTTAAATCATTAAATCAAACATTCTTTCACAGCAATTTACTTAACACTGAGATGTGAAAATCTAGTCATGTGCACACACACACAGCTTTAACATTGACATTACTACATTCAACATATGCATGTGGTATAAGACTTTTGATCAAATATAATAATGCATTTAAATTACTGGATAACCAGTGTTAAAAACACAACCCCATCACAATCTCACAGATCAAAGAAGTAACGGGGTTGTGATTTTTTTTGAGTATTTCACAATCTGCTCAGTTACTGGGATTTTCACGCACAACCATTTCTAGAGTTTACAAAGAATGGTGTGAAAAGGGAAAAACATCCAGTATGCGGCAGTCCTGTGGGCGAAAATGCCTTGTTGATGCTAGAGGTCAGAGGAGAATGGGCCGACTGATTCAAGCTGATAGAAGAGCAACTTTGACTGAAATAACCACTCGTTACAACCGAGGTATGCAGCAAAGCATTTGTGAAGCCACAACACGCACATCCTTGAGGCGTATGGGCTACAACAGCAGAAGACCCCACCGGGTACCACTCATCTCCACTACAAATAGGAAAAAGAGGCTACAATTTGCACGAGCTCACCAAAATTGGACAGTTGAAGACTGGAAAAATGTTGCCTGGTCTGATGAGTCTCGATTTCTGTTGAGACATTCAGATGGTAGAGTCAGAATTTGGTGTAAACAGAATGAGAACATGGATCCATCATGCCTTGTTACCACTGTGCAGGCTGGTGGTGGTGGTGTAATGGTGTGGGGGATGTTTTCTTGGGACACTTTAGGCCCCTTAGTGCCAATTGGGCATCGTTTAAATGCCACGGCCTACCTTTTTTTGCTCAAAATGGCCACTGCTCTACATGTAGTGAATAACAGGAGAGCACATGGCATGCATGATATTAAGAAATCATGTATATTGTTAAAATAACAAAGTTGATTTTCACAAGTAATAGTTTTCTGTCTTTATTTGATGCAACGGGGTTGAGCCGTTGAGCTTGACAACCACAATATCACAAAAGTTATAATTATAAGAGAAGGTGGTAACTTACCTGTGTCTGCACACAATGTTGTTCAGAAGACTTCTATGATGTCCCTTCCTGTTATTGATGTCACATAAGGATCAATTCATTATTTTTATGTGGGGGGAATGATTGGTGTAACGGGGTTGAGTAATGTAACTAAATAATGTGATTTTAATGAATAATCTTTAGAAACAAAACATTACCAGCTAAAAAGCACAGAGAGATATTTATAGTAATGGAAAAATGTATGGACTTTTTTCTAATTTTATCATTCATATCCCAAGTACACATTCATAGAAGTCCATGAGGGACAGATACCATGGTACTAAATTCATGTACTATATTGACATGTTACATACTAAAAGTTCTGTTCAACATCGGTCGTTTAGATACCCCTGTTCAACACTGGGTGTAAACAATGCACTGACAGTTGAACTAGCAAACAGAAATGTGACCAACGACGAACACATAAATATAGCAACTGTATAGGCTAACAAGTTACTTCTATAACGAGCTATTATCAACGAGTAGGGGATATTTTCAATAACAGTTAGCCTACCTTTCAGCAGTGTTTGCCGTTTGGTTTCTGTCAAAACAGAAAGTAATCTGATTCAAAGAAGTGGGTTTCACTTTCGTTTCCTGCCATTGTATAACTTGGCCTTTCACGCACATTCGGCCATATTGAGTTATTAAAAAAAATTATTATTAATCGTTTATTGTTGTATCTTCGAAAGCTGCTGTCAGTTGACGGGTGAGGTCAACATAGCAATTAAAATACCACAAGATGGCGGTGCTAATCCAAGTAAATAACTGAATATGTGGTTAGAAGTGAAGAAGAAACAAGTGACAAGGCTGGATTTGCCTCAAATTGGTCAAATAAAATTAAATCCTCCGTATTTTTGTAGATAATGCCATTTATCTGCCGACGTTTCATCAGCGGATACTTTTTTCAGCGTTTACCTCATTTAAAAAACAAAACAAAACAAACTTTTCTATTAGTATGTCAGGCAGTAGATTTATTTATTAATTTTTATTTCAATAATCATATTCTTCTCAAGAGTCTGACAGTGATAGTCTGCAGTTACTTTATGGACAAAGTCCATTACAGTGTTGCGTATTTTACAGATTAATTATACACATTAATTTGATTTATACAGGCATGTTGGATAATTCATACAGATTTAGCACTTAATATTTATCATAAACAGATTGTTAAAGATGTTTCATGCAACAATTTTTTTTTAATACATATATACTGGGGCCCTCAAAATGTATATTTGCACTTTTAAGCCACACACTCAAAAGTCATTGCATTCAACAAAATAGTGCTATTTAAAAGAAAGACAGATTATTAGGCCACAACTAATTTACATAACATTTAAAAGAAAATTTTGTAACCGACTAGTTGAAAATGAAATAGCATACTTCGTTTTTGAATCATAAAAAATAGGTTACATGCACAGCATAATCAATGTAGACCATAGACTGTAAAATATATAGACATTAAAACTAAATCAATGTTTTAATCACCTAAAGGATTACTAGGAACACCTGTTCAATTTCTCATTAATGCAATTATCTAATCAACCAATCACATGGCAGTTGCTTCAATGCATTTAGGGGTGTGGTCCTGGTCAAGACAATCTCCTGAACTCCAAACTGAATGTCAGAATGGGAAAGAAAGGTGATTTAAGCAATTTTGAGCGTGGCAGGCGGGCCGCTTTTTGTTGGTGCCAGACGGGCCGGTCTGAGTATTTCACAATCTGCTCAGTTACTGGGATTTTCACGCACAACCATTTCTAGAGTTTACAAAGAATGGTGTGAAAAGGGAAAAACATCCAGTATGCGGCAGTCCTGTGGGTGAAAATGCCTTGTTGATGCTAGAGGTCAGAGGAGAATGGGCCGACTGATTCAAGCTGATAGAAGAGCAACTTTGACTGAAATAACCACTCGTTACAACCGAGGTATGCAGCAAAGCATTTGTGAAGCCACAACACGCACAACCTTGAGGCGGATGGGCTACAACAGCAAAAGACCCCACCGGGTACCACTCATCTCCACTCCAAATAGGAAAAAGAGGCTACAATTTGCACGAGCTCACCAAAATTGGACAGTTGAAGACTGGAAAAATGTTGCCTGGTCTGATGAGTCTCGATTTCTGTTGAGACATTCAGATGGTAGAGTCAGAATTTGGTGTAAACAGAATGAGAACATGGATCCATCATGCCTTGTTACCACTGTGCAGGCTGGTGGTGGTGGTGTAATGGTGTGGGGGATGTTTTCTTGGGACACTTTAGGCCCCTTAGTGCCAATTGGGCATCGTTTAAATGCCACGGCCTACCTGAGCATTGTTTCTGACCATGTCCATCCCTTTATGACCACCATGTACCCATCCTCTGATGGCTACTTCCAGCAGGATAATGCACCATGTCACAAAGCTCGAATCATTTCAAATTGGTTTCTTGAACATGACAATGAGTTCACTGTACTAAAATGGCCCCCACAGTCACCAGATCTCAACCCAATAGAGCATCTTTGGGATGTGGTGGAACGGGAGCTTCGCGCCCTGGATGTGCATCCCACAAATCTCCATCAACTGCAAGATGCTATCCTATCAATATGGGCCAACATTTCTAAAGAATGCTTTCAGCACCTTGTTGAATCAATGCCACGTAGAATTAAGGCAGTTCTGAAGGCGAAAGGGGGTCAAACACAGTATTAGTATGGTGTTCCTAATAATCCTTTAGGTGAGTGTATACCAGTTGGACTAGCCTACACAAATTCTGTTTTAAGTCAAAATACTCCCCCAGTCTTCTGAGCCCGTGAGTGATAAGGATTGAACGTTTTCCGCTCCAGATATATACACTCTTCAAAACATATGCACAACAAGAAAAATGTTAATGACTAGTATTTCCAATGTCGACTAGCAGCAGCAGTCTCTTTTTGTTTAGCGTAGGCTACTGGTCGTAGGCATAAAGGCTAAGTTGACCAGACGTCCCCGTTTTCCGGGATCATATTAGTGAAAAAATACTACAAATACACTGGCAACAAATACATTTGCAGAATACACATACTTTCTGCTTAAAATAAGCCTAAAATGCTAAATAACATATAAGACTGATTTATTCTTTCTATATAGGCTACTTTAGACATGTAACACATCCGCGTTTGTTGATCGGTGCCTGTAATGTGTGCTGTAGTTGCGTAATTTTCAGTCGAATCCAACGTGAAGGATAAATGAATTAACTGTGAACACAAACACCATTAACTTAAGTGAATGAAAGACAATAATAAGCTAAACGCACTCACGCAAATAACTTTATTCGATTGTTTGAATATGCATTGACACAGATTACGTTATTTGAATGTTTCCTTGATATAACATGACACTGAGAAAGGCATAAAAAAAGCATAGAAGAAATTGCATGATGACGTCAGGAACCTATGAATCGGCTTTTTGAACCGGTTCATTGAGCCGAACTGTCCAAAAAGAACCGGTTTGCGGAAATGAATCGGACTTTGCATCACTAATGTAGACTAGTCTCATGAAAAAGCAGTGACAAGAGGTTAATTTGTTTTCCAGCAAAAATTGGTGCACAGTGTCACAGCTTGTGAAAATAAAGAAGGATGAAAAGGATCTAAATGCAGCAGCTTTGCTTTGCTTTATTTAAACAAAAACTCAAAACCACAGGCAGGAACAGAATCAACAATGCTAAATGTGACGACAACAGACAAAGAAAGGAACTGAACAGAGAGCTTAAATATACTGAAACAATCCAGTTAACTAAATGAACATCAGGTGCCAACACTAATTAGCCAATTAGTAACCATGGAAACTGATGAACACAGACAAACTGGGAAACACAAGGAAACTGACCTAGAAACAGTGAAAACCAAAGTCAAACTCAAGCAACCACAAACACAAAAATTAGACATAACCCTGACGCACAGAAGTGACCAGAAGTGATGTCCGGCCTAGGAAAATTGACATCTTCATCTTTTATTCAAATATTATTAAAAGTTTGTTAAAGATTTTGTAAGCATATTGTAGTTGTGCTTGGAGTCAATTGTTTTATTTGTGATAATAATGCAATGAAACATGCCAAATTGTGCAGACATAATTTTTGACCAGGCTGTCATACAAAGGAATTATGAACACATGCAAAAACAACAGAACCAACAAAATATTAATAACTGATGATGTTGTCAATGCATGCTTTTTCCGTCAGCTATTTGTTTTTCTATGCATTTTTTTGCATAGTAAAATAAAACGGTTACACTTTATTTTAAGGTGTCTTTGTTTATACATTTAAAGGCACAATATGTAGTTTTCGCCACTAGAGGTCGCTTATTCAAAACAAAGGCGTAGCTTGAAGACACCTTGATTTTGTAAAGCTTTTATTCTGCCGCAGACGAGTGCTTCCGCTTCTTCCGCTCGTGTATGTGGGGGAACGCAGTGCTGTTTTATCATATTACACACATTTGAGTGTGTTGAAAGTTGTTATAATGTGTGTTATAATGTGCTCTGTGCATTCGCTCAGCGGCTAATATGAGACACTTGTTGCACACCGCAGTGAGCATTCAGGTGTTCAATCACTTCCATGACATGCAGATTACATTTCATGCAGATGCTTCTACAAACATTTGTGAAAGAATGGGTCTCTCTCAGGAGCTCAGTGAACTCAAGTGTGGTACCGTGATAGGTTGCCACCTGTGCAATAAGTCCATTCGTGAAACCACAACTAAATATCCTACGCTCAACTGTTAGTGGTATTATAACAAAGTGAAAGCAACTGGGAACAACAGCAACTCAGCCACGAAGTGGTAGGCCATGTAAAATCACAGAGCGGGATCAGCGCATGCTGAGGGTCACAGTGTACAGAAGTCGCCAACTTTCTGCAGAGTCAATAGCTTCAGACCTCCAAACTTCATGTGGCCTTCAGATTAGCTCAAGAACAGCGCGTAGAGAGCTTCATGGAATGAGTTTCCATGGCCGAGCAGCTCATCCAAGCCTTACATCAAGTGCAAAGCAAAGCGTGGGATGCAGTGGGGTAAAGCACGCCGCCACCGGACTCTAGAGCAGTGGAGATGTGTTCTCTGGAGTGACCAATCACGCTTCTCTGTCTGGCAATCCGACCTAGCCTATATCCGACGAGTCTGGGTTTGGCGGTTGCCAGGAGAACGGTACTTGCCTGACTGCATTGTGCCAAGTGTAAAGTTTGGTGGAGGGGGGATTATGGTGTGGGGTTGTTTTTCAGGGGTTGGGCTTGGACCCTTAGATCCAGTGAAAGGAACTCTTAATGCTTCAGCATACCAAGACATTTTGGACAATTTAATTCTCCCAACTTTGTGGGAACAGTTTGGGGATGGCCCCTTCCTGTTCCAACATGACTGTGCACCAGTGCACAAAGCGTCGGTCCATAAAGACATGGATGAGTGAGTTTGGTGTGGAGGAACTTGACTGGCCTGCACAGAGTCCTGACCTCATCCCGATAGAACACCTTTGGGATGAATTAGAGCGGAGACTGCGAGCCAGGCCTTCTCGTCCAACATCAGTGCCTGACCTCACAAATGCGCTTCTAGAAGAATGGTCAAAAATTCCCATAAACACACTCCTAAACCTTGTGGAAAGCCTTCCCAGAAGAGCTGCAAAGGATGGGCCAACTTCATATTAAACCCTACGGATTAAGAATGAGATGTCACTAAAGTTTATGTGCTTGTAAAGGCAGGCGTTCCAAAACAAAATGTAAAATTGTAAAATAAAATGTTACCAATAAAACCTGCAGCTTTACCCCTTTTTAGCCAAACAATTTTGTCAGATAAATACCTAAATTATTGTAAACCTCAGCACAAAATTCAAGTAATCCATTAAAAATAGTACAATAAAACTGTAAACTTAAAACACAAAGAGTCAGAATTTACACTGCAATATATTTATTAAAAATAATATTCATAATACAGTACTGTCATCAACATTAATAAGCCGCTTTCCCAAATTGTTCATTTTAAAACTGTAGTTTGGTTATGAAGACATTTTAATTGATAAAACAATAGATACTGTTCAAAATAAAGAGAAACATTTGTAGTTGTGATTTCTTAATGGATAATTTCAATAGTTAATGGGATTAACTACTGTGTGAACTTCAGGAGAACTGAAGGCATTAAAAGACATCACAAAATGACTAGTTCTGAGCAAAGTACATTCATCATTTTTTTGTATATGCCACATGGTTTGATATTTTGTTATCTTGTTCCATAGCTTTCATACACTTTCAAGTTTGATTAAAGTGTCTAAACATTTTAGGCCACTGTAAAGATTCTCAAGTCTCAAATAAAACAAATGTCATAATTAAACAAATGCAAATAAATATACATTTTGTTTTTAAATAAAATGTTGCCTTATAAAAATCATGATTTTGATGGCACAATCTTTACAATAATAACTCTACATGTAAAGTATTCCTTCATTTGTTTCATAAACGTCTGGTCTCGGACCCCATAGATCAAAGGACTCAGTAATCTTGGCATAATGTTTGTGAGCAGATAATTAAAGAAACTGATCTTAGTTCTGTGAAAAGGAAAGAAAGGGATGACAATCATATCCATAACAGGGGTGATATAGGAAAGCATACAAAGAAGTAACTGGGCACCATGCAACAATATTGTACTCCGAGCCTTATTTGCTGAACCCTTTGAAACCGCCTTTCTGGCAGTGAACAGGACTCTGCAATAAGTGTAAATGAGAATTATCCACACCAAAGACATATAGATGACTTGTAAAGCAGTGGTCCGATCCTTGTGGGCTTGGGTAGGGAACAAACTGAATGGGTAGCAAAATACAAGAGACCTGAAGAAAGATATGGGCTGGATTAAAAATAAAATAATGATATCTGCCAGAGAAGGTATAGCTCCTAAAACCCATAGCAAGCATATGAAGATGTAGGTTCTTTGTGGAGTGCAAATCTGAGAGTGATGCAGTGGTTTACAGATAGCAATGAACCGTTCTATGGCCATACCAGCCAGATTTAAAGGAGTGATCATAAAGGTGGTTGTACCAAGAACAAGCAATATGCAACACAATGAAGCATTTACGAGTGGCGAAACATAGGACAACACATATAAAGACACTGATACGCAGATCATGAGCATGTCATTGATTACCAGGTGAATGTATAAGATGTATCTGGAGTCTCTTGAAAACATTGGATTGGAAAAGAAAGTCACTACTAACATTCCGTTGATTAAATTAATGATAAAGCCAAGACTAACAATCACAATGTTTTTGGCAAAAGCTTCTTCATAACTATCCACAATCCAGACTGTTGAGTTCATTTTCCGGGTCTTTACGGGCAAGGACCTGTATCAGAAAGAGGAGAAAGTGATTAATAAGTGACCTATTCTAGGCTTAGCCTATTCCTTAGAAATAGACGAACCTTGGAGTAGAAGAACCAGTTCTAGATTGTGGGCAGTCTGAAGCTCACATGAGTTTTAATCAGTACAGTGATACTCGTGTGTTATTTATGGCTTGTGGAAAGGTCACAAATTTTGAATATTAAGTATGTTGGTCATTGCCCCTGAGTCACTGTAAATTTGCCTATTCAAACATTTGCTGTTACTTCCATGACAGTGGAATGTTTGCGATGCAAAGCAACACAAAGAATATTGAACTAATTGTTAAATTAGTGCGGTTTATTGAAGGTTTGTCTGAAGCTTCTCCATCCATTATATATATTATATTACATATATATTTTATTATCTAATTTGTGGTAACGTTTCCGAGTCTTTGCATTGAAAAATGTGTAAGAACAATTCATATTACAAAGTTAGTAAATATTGCCAGGGACAAAGCCAGAATGATATTTTTGGGGGGTCCCATCTTAAAATGAGGGGGCAACTATATATATATAGCTCTGGAAAAAATTAAGAGACCACTTAACATTGAGAAATCAATGTTCAATATATCAATATATATATACACACACACACACACACACACACACATATTAACAGTTATAAATAAAACAGTTTAAGGGGCCGTTCACACAGAATGTGTTTTTTCATTCCAATGTGCTTTTTTTCCATTGTTTTTCTATGTAAACACACGCTAGGCAGAGGTATAACCGTTGTGCTCGCATTGCAGTGTCTCACATTCTAAAAACAGTCAAGCTAAAATCAGTTTAACTTTTTTTAAAAACGCATCTCGAGACCTTTTTTAAAGCAAAAACACGCTCTGTGTCCTCTACACCTTTAAAATTATAGCATATTTCACCGTTTCAGCAGAATAAACAGCCTACAACATAGCTCGGTGGCTATAATTCAAACCATGGGATTACCTTTTACACGACAAGGCGGAGTCTATAGGGTCGATTGTTAAAAATATAAATGATGTCATGAAAATGGGAAGCCTCTGGGAAGCTGGGAGCTTGGGTGGAGCAGACAGGGAAGACAGCAAGGGCAAAGCTGGCAGGACAGACACCTTGGGTGGAGCTGGCATCACGGGCATAGCCAGCAGGGCAGGAATCTTGGGCGAAGCTGGCAGGACAGGCATCAAAGGTGAAGCGGCAGGGCAAGGCGCTTGGGGATGGACTCCGGGCCAGCAGCAGGCTCTGGGATGACCTCTGGGCCTTGTGAGGCGGAGGAAGCCTTCATCCTCCGTTTTACGAGAGCGAGGTGGTGACATGGAGCTTGCAGTGTCTTTGGCCGCCTCTGGGGGCGCTGCAGCGTTAACCTCAGCAGAGGTGACAGATGAGGCGGACACATTTTTCCTCCTCCATTTACGGGTCACCGGAGGGCTGGGGCTTCCACTGACTGTAGGTGGAAGGGGGGAACAGTCAGTGGGGTGGGACTCCGCTTGAGGTGGAGGTTCAGGCACCCCATGATAAAAAGATGTAGTAAACAAAGTCCCAGAAACCAAAATTCCCCAGCTTCTCCATCTCCCACAGGCTGAGAGGCTGATTGAGGCAGATGTTAAAAACCTCCTTAATATCAGCCTCACTGTAGACCAGATAGTCCACTTTGATTTGATGAGGATGTCACATGCAAAGTCCCTCACTGCAGCCCCCTGCTGACGGATGTAGCAAGAGTGGACATGCTGGATCAACAGCTGGCGGTTGGAAAGTTCAGTGATGGGAGATGGAAAACCCCTCTTGTGGCCAGATCATGGGGTGAAGGGATGAGGCGAGGACTCAGTGGTGCAGATAGATGGGCTTTTTATTTATAATAAAAAGTAACAAGCAAACTAAAACTACCCCAAGGGGGGTGAAAACAAGACAGACTTGACCTTGACTTGGCTTGGCTTCAGGAACACCACGACAGGAAACATTAAGCAACGACCTGGCACAGGACTGCAAACACAAGGGCTGAATCCGAAATCGCCCCCTATGCCCTCAAATAGTGCACTATTTGAGGGGACAGCCATTTGTAGTGGTATCTGAAACCATAGTGGACGTTATTGAGTGCACTAATTCTATCCCACAATAATGAGTGTACAGCCGATGTACACACAACAGCTGTCCAAATTCACTCACTCGTTTTCTTTCACTCCTTCAAGTGAACTGTATTAGTGGACTAACATAGGGAATAGTAAATGAGGGTTTAGGGGGTGATTTTGGATTCAGCCACAGAGAATAAATAGGGAACAAACAAGGCAGGTAACGAGGGAGGACAGGTGGGGCAAATTAACCAATAATCAGGTAACGAGATGGGCGGGGTCAAGACAATAGACATGAGAGCACATGGCACAAAGAAACACATGACAAGCCATGTGCTCACACAAAGCAAGGCATGAACATGCAGCCAATGAGAACACTCATAAGCCATGTGTTCACACAAAACATGGCATGAAAGCACACAGCCGATGTAAACACGAACCGCGTGCTACACAGAACACAACAACACACGCGGACAGAAGAGCATTTGGCTCGAGCGAACTCAAAGCTGCACGTTCACAAAACAGGCCTTGTGCGTTCACAACAGAATACAAACACACAGAGCATGAATGTCCGAATCACGACACAGAACCGAAACCAAACTAGACGCTACGCACAACATGTGACATAATCAAACCAATAAGTTTGAAAACAGCCATTGCATTTTACCGTGCAGCATTTTGATTAACAAATCAACAATTCCTTCATTTTTTATTTTAAGTAATCAGAAATCAGAGGCTATGCCACTGCTTTGAGCAATGCCACAACAG
The DNA here is from genome assembly GCA_039654625.1 of Rhinogobio ventralis. Classification (NCBI taxonomy): domain Eukaryota; kingdom Metazoa; phylum Chordata; class Actinopteri; order Cypriniformes; family Gobionidae; genus Rhinogobio; species Rhinogobio ventralis. Next base: position 38,183,556 of record CM077205.1, on the reverse strand, counting down.
GCACTATACCATCATTATCACGGACATTTTACTTATGACGTCACACGCTACTGCATCTTTTTTAAAAACATAAAGTCAACGTATAACGAATAATAATAAATCCAAATTGTAAAAATATACAATCTACTCCCATTTCACTGCAAAAAAGTGTGCATTCTTTTAATTAATCTAAAAGGTCACGCTGTTAAATATCAATCTTCTATTGGTCACACGTCTTCACGTGATACGAATTCGCAGATCGGAGCTCACCAAACCAGATGTATGAATGTCTGAAATCGCCCCTTAACAAGGGCACTATTTGAGGGGACAGAAATTTTTAGTGGTGTCCGAAACTATAGTGGATGTTATCAAGTGCACTCATTCAATCCCACAATGCACCGCAATAATGAGTGTGCAACTGTTGTACGCTCAATGGCTAGAGAATACCCATAATGCACCGTGATAGTCGCACACCGAATGAATTCCTGGATCATCCAGCTGGATCATCCATCCATTCGTTTTCCAAACCGCTGGTCCAATGTGGGTACAGTGTAATATCAGGTATAAATTCATATTTAATTAATTATTAAATTGTTTAATTAAAGTTCATACATGCTATTTTCCATGACAGAGTTCAAGATAAATCTTTTCATCTTACTACTGGAGCTGCCAGTTTGTTAAGTTTCAAAAGATTATTAAACATCAAGCACAAGCTATACAAAAGCGCAGCGCACTCAGTGTCCGATTTCACTCGCTCGTTTTCATTCACTCCTTCAAGTGGACTATATTAGTGCAGTAATGTAGTGAATAGTGAAGGTGGGTATAGAGGGTGATTTCGAACACAGCCTTGAACTTTGGAAAGCAGCGAACTTCTTCTCTTGAGCATGCGTTTTTGGTCTCCCACATTCGCATGCATTTGAATGAAAGGTGTAGTGTGATTCTTGACTAAAAAACTACTGTCATGGCAGAGCAACAGTTTAAAGAGAACCTTAGTAAGCAAGTTAGTTAAACTATTGACTTGTTTATAGCTATCTACAGTACCTGAATAAAAGCTCTTCTGGTTTAATGACAGAGATTTTAGGGTAAAGGCCTCTCTGCAAGAAAAGAGAGAAAAGTTCTCGCTCCCAAAATGATTTTGTTCTCGCAGCCCTGGTTTGGGAGATCTCGCAGCTTGTTCTCGACACATCATCTGAGCAGAACTTTTTTCTTGTGGGTGTCCGAGAACTATTGTGTGATTGGTCTGTTCGGCACCTGCTTTTCTCGTGAAGTATAGAATGTCCTGGCCAGAACGAACTTTGTTCTTGTTCTTGCCACCTCAAGAAAACAAACAATTTCTTTGTCCTTGCGGAGTATGTACTAAGCTTAACACTATTGCCTATGTGAGAACTGAGGCTACCATTACAGTAGATCAAGAGCGTATGTAGTATGTTGTTCAACAGGACAGTGCACTTGAAGTGAATTGGCCAAGCTTATACCTGAGTTCCTCTGCAAAATGGACAAAATCCACCAAATTGTTTCAAAGGGGTGTTGTTAGCGTTACATTGGTTGTAACTATTTACTTTTTGCATGTTATTTTATGGGCTAACTCTCTTCTAACTAACTGTGTTGCAGACCTATGACCTGTGTAACCAAGAGTGACTGCCATTATGACGTTTGAATGATGTTAACAAAAATAAAAGTATTCAAATTAAAACTATATGACATTGCAGTATAGGCTTTTATTTCAATAGAAATTATTTTTTAGCACTGTGCTCATCTATACAACCTACTGTACTATAATGTTGTAACTGCATTGATAAAACTTTGTATTTCTATTCATTGCTAACTGCTAAATTAACTGATACAAAACAGCACAAAACAGCACTACATTTTGGTAATACAACTGTATAGGAAATAAACCACAAGTAAGATTTACAGTAGGGTGTTAGGACAGTATAAAGTTAGTCCGCCTGCTCATAATCATTAGTGTATGTTTTAATGTAAACATCACTTACATTTCTTTACTTTCTGATGTGCCATTTTAACACATAAGTTCATTATGTCAAATCATGGAAAACAAAGTATTGTTGAAAAATTAAAAAACACTGTTAATTTATGGCATAACAGCATGGCAGTACATTTTCTTCTTAGGTTTAACATATACATCAATGTGGCAAAACATTCATCTTGTATACTTACATGAAGAATAATGCATGCTTTACTATAAATTGTGATGCATTTTTATGAAACATCTGATGATGTTGCCCTTTTTTGCTCATTGTTTGATTGATTCATCTTTTACAATGAATAATCTGCATGGAAAAAGACCCTTCATGTGTTTGTAAAAATGCTTATCGCGAACACCATAAATCAGGGGAGTAAGAAGTCGTGGCAATATGTTTGTTAGAAGATAATTTAAAAAGGTTAGTATTGCCCGATCAACTGGTATAAGTGGGACAAACATCTTGTCTATGACAGCAGTAATGTAGGACAGCATACAGAGCAGAAGCTGCGCTCCATGTAACAGGATGGTGCTTTGGGCCTTTTTTGCTGAGGATTTATCAGTGGTGGCTCTTCTGGCTGCAATCAGCACTTTACAGTATGTGAATACAAGAACTACCCACACAACAGATGAGTAAAGCCCATTCATAAATCTGGACTGTACTTCATGGTATGGTGTGCTGTACAGAATAGATGCACCACAAGAAGTAGCTGTAGAAGAAATAGATAAAGGACGAACAATTGAAAGAAGAATCAAGTCAGCCAATCCAGGTATAACCCCTACTCCCCATATCAGAGAGATAAGGATGTACGTCCTGCGCACTGTGCAAATCTGATGGTGATGCAGTGGTTTGCAGATGGCGACGTAACGCTCAACGGCCATACCGGCCAAAGTCAGAGGAGTGTTCTTATGAGTTGTTGAGGCTATTATTAGCAGTGTAACACAGAACGGGAGAGGCACATTTTGCCATACATAAGCCATCACAAAAAGAATTACACTGATAAAAACCATGAGCATATCATTGATAACCAAGTGAATGTATAATACGTATCTTGGATCATTGTAGAAAATTGAACTCCTAAAAAATGTCAATACAAACACTCCATTTATGGACAGAATTATGACTGCAAGAAGAACAATGGTAAAATTTTTTGCAAAAGCATCTGCATATCTTTCTTGTACACTATATAGATACATTGTAGAGTTCATTGTACTCGGTGTAAAATTCAGATTTTTAAAAAATGAATTTTTGACTGTTGTTGTTGTCGTTCTTTTCCTTCCAATAATCTTGATGACTGTCAAAAGTACATCCAGCTGCAATACAATGGTATTTATCCCAAAGATTTGTCCATTTATTTCATCTGATATAGAAATGAAAAAAGATTAACAATTATAAGCTAAAATAAAGACAACTTACCTTTTCAGTTTGCTTAGTAAATAGTTTTGGTTCCAGATGAAAATGGACCAGTTTATATACTCAGATGAGATGAAAAAAGGGGGAAGAAAAAGGATCTCAAGAGAGAATGGAGGGAGGGAAGGAAAGAGAGTAAAATATTATTTCTGTCATTATTTCTCTATAGGGAGCGACAGTATTATGGAAGATGATTAGGGCCAAGCAATAATAATAATAATAAAAAACATCTTGAGATTAAAGTCATTATAATGCGAGATTAAACTCACAAAGTTTTTCAAGAAAAAAGTCTAAATAAAATGTTGAGAATAAACTCTACACTATTCTATTCATTGTAAAACTGATACAAAACAAAACAGCATTTTGAAGTGTAATGTAATTTGTACTTGGACTTCTGGTTACCACATGGGGTCAGTATATGTTGTCTGAATGATACCTGTATGTGGTTTCTGTGATTACCCTTACGAAAAATAACCATGGTTTTATTATAGTAAAAGTGTAGTAACCTTGGTTTTTTGGCAAATTGATTACCATTTATATAACCACAGTTTGTACCACAAATACCATGGTTAAACTATGGTTAGAGTAGCAAAACCATGGTTAATTTGTGGTTACCATGGTTTAACTACAATAACTATGTTTTTTTGGTTTTATTTGTAGTAAAACCATGGTTTGCTGAAGGATCTGGACTAGGGGCTTCCCCCGAGGCGGTAGAGGAGCTGTGCCTCACCACAGATTTGTCTCTCTGTGCCACTAAGCAAACTGCTGCTGCCATCGGTCGATCCATGGCGGCCATGGTGGCTACGGAGAGACATCTCAGGGTGAACCTGGCCGACATCAGAGAGAAAGAGAAGAACGTTCTCCTCCGTTGAGATGGTGGTCAGGAAGTTTAAAGAGGCAAAGGCGTGCTCCGCTGCTTTTAAGACTTTTATACCACACCGATCCAGGTCCACGCCTCAACCTGCGAGGATGTCTGGCCCGTTCCAGCCTCAGGACCAGAGACAGGACCAGAAAGCTAGCACTGCCACTCGTGATGCCATGCATGATGCCAGAGGTAGAAGAAAAGATCTGCGGGAAGTGATCGAGAATAAACACGGTCAGCGTTTTAAGGTCCCAGAGGCAAAATAACATCTGCATCCATCTGGTGGTGCTGAGTTGTCAGGTTTTTGAGCCTCCTTAGCCACTACCGTAGGAAGCGCATTAGGCCTCCTCTCGCTATATGAGAATTTTCCTGTGAGGCCCCTGCTTTAACAAGCCGTGTTGTCAAGTCGTTAGGCTCCACCTTGAGCCTCCTTGGCTACTGCTTTTATAGAAACTGCTCCTCAGTGCTACGCCTAGGGCAGCATCGAGTTGTTAGGCGCATTGCATGCCTCCTTGATGGGAGCTTGACAGGGCTCTTGAGCTTCCTCGGCTGCTTTTTTGATATAACGTTGCTAGCTAGGCCTTAGCTTTTTTATAAGTTTGTTCAAGATTAGGCCTCTGCTCCCCCGGAGCTCCGCCCTTTTTTATATTTCCAAGTTGTAGGCTTTCTTTGAGCCTCCTTGGAACTGCCTTTGGATTAGAATGTAGTTAGGCCTCCTCTCATTTTGGAGAGTCAGCATATTGAGGCCTCCGTTCTCGGAGCCAGATTTGGGGGCATTGGATGTTGCTAGGCCTCCTTTATCGAGGGAATCATTATCTTTAGGCCTTTCGATTTAGAGAGTTGTCATGATCTGGCCTCCACTCCAATTGAGAGCTTGACTATGTCTGCTAAGTTGTTTGGCTCTCTGTTAGCATCCTTGGCTACTGCGAGAGTCATCAGACCTCCTCTCGCTAGAGAGAGTTGTCTTTATTGAGGCCTCCGCTCCCCAGAGCTCCGCTAGGATAGCAATTGCGAGTTGTTGCCTGAGCGTGGGGAGTTGTTAGGTCTCCTCTTGATTAGAGAGTCGTCATTATGAGGCCTTGGCTCCAAGGGCTCGGCTAAGATTTGCAAAGTTGTTAGGCTCTCTGTGAGCCTCCTTGGCTACTGCGAGTGTTGCCAGGCCTCCTCTCGCTAAAGAGAGTTATATTTATTGAGGCCTCTGCTCCCTTGAGCTCTGTGAGCCTCCTTTCGAGATGTCCATGGTTACATGCATAACCTGAGACATTTTTTTTATTATTACTTGGTCCTAATCCTCTTCCGTACCGCACATTTTACAAAATAAGATATTTGTCAATGACGCTCAGGATCTGTTGCCCACCAAATCATCTGCCATTGTCTTGTCAGTCGTCTCTCCTTACTCTCATCATGTGATAAGTGAAATCTGACTCCTGCTGCACTGACTACAATAGAAAGAAGAATCAAGTCAGCCAATCCAGGTATAACCCCTACTCCCCATATCAGAGAGATAAGGATGTACGTCCTGCGCACTGTGCAAATCTGATGGTGATGCAGTGGTTTGCAGATGGCGATGTAACGCTCAACGGCCATACCGGCCAAAGTCAGAGGAGTGATTTTATGAGCTGTCGCTGCTATTATTAGCAGTGTAACACAGAACGGGAGAGGCACATTTTGCCATACAAAAGTCATCACAAAAAGAATTACACTGAAAAAAACCATAAGCATATCATTGATAACCAAGTGAATGTATAATATATATCTTGGATCGTTGTAAAAAATTGAACTCCTAAAGAATATGAATTCAAACACTCCATTTATGGAGAGAATTATGACTGCAAGAAAAACAATGGTAAAATTTTTTGCTAAAGCATCTGCATATCTTTCTTGTAGACTATATAAAAGCACTGTAGAGTTCATTGCACTTTTGCACTGGTCAAATTGATATAAGTGACAATACTTTTTTCTTGGGAAGTAAGATTTTTGACTGTTGTTGTTGTCCCTCTTCTTTTCCTTTAAAAGATCTTTATGGCTTGTCCAAAGTACATCAAGATGAAATACAATGTTCTTTATCCTGAAGATTTTTCCATTTATTTAACCTGATAGGAAAATTAAATGAGAAACATTTAGCAGGTTAACAATTATAAATGCAAAATTAAAGACATTGCTGCAAGAGTGAACTTACCGTTTGCTTAGTAAATTGTTTTGGCTCCAGATGTAAACGGACAAGTTTATATATTCATTTAAGATAAAAAAGAGGGAGGAGATCACGAGAGAGAAAGGGGGGAGAGAGAAATAATGAGGATGGGAGTGAGGGAAGGAAATTGGCGTAACCGTCCGAGACGTTTTTTAACTAACATAAGAAACATAAAAAAAGAAATAAATAAGCAGGTGATTAGATAGATGTGACTGATCATTTACGTCACTGCTAGACGGGCAAGACGGCATAGTGGCAAAATGTCCGAAAGAAGTACGATAGTGGAGCACAAAAATGGAAAATACAAAGGTAAAAAACAACAACGTAACTAAAATATACAAATATAAAAAATACCCTAAATTGACTGGATACTTAAACTTCATCCAGTCGAAGACAAGATCCACAGCAGGAGGGCTGCCAGTTAGCATCGGCTTTTTAAGGCTGATTCTATTTTTTTCACATTATTTCACATTATGGAGGGCGATCAGGTATTTCTTTTAATTTCATTATAATCTGTATTTACGTCGCTTAAATAGCGCGCTTAGCCAGCTACAGAGAAACTGGTAGCCAGGCAACAGACAAGTGACAAATCCTGAGTGGCACCGTCACTACACGCATTCTACCAGCATGTATTCTACCTATGGTATTCTAGCTAACCGAGAATTCCGGGCCGAGAACCCAGAAACAAATGTTAACATGTCAGATACCAGGATTGGTTCGTAGCAATAGACCTGAAGGATGCATTCTTTTATGTCTCGATCCTTCCTCAGCACAGGCCGTTTCTACGTTTCGTTGAGTGTAGCAGGCATTTGCATCCTCAACTATCTAAACAAATGGCTAATTTTAGCTCACACTCAAGAGTTGTTGTGTGCAAACATGGACATGGCCCTCGAGCACCTAGCCCGACTGGGACTTCAGGCCAACTTGGATAAGAGCAAGCTATCCCTGTGCAGAGCATCCCGTTTCTCAGTGTGGAGTTGGACTCGGTCACAATGATGCTTTGAAGTGGCGCTTTTTTGTCGCTTGGTGTTCTTCCCAGGGAGAAGACTCATGGCGATGTGGTATTGGTGCTGTCCTTCCTCTAAGAGGGTCTGGAGAGACACCTATCTGCCTCCACCTTGAAGGTGTATGTGGCTACAATGGCAGCCAATCACAACACTGTGGATGGCAGGTCAGGGGGGAAGCACAACCTAATTATTAGGTTTCTAAGAAACGCTCAGAAGTTGAATCCTCCAAGGCTGTACCTCGTCCCCTCTTGGGATTTCTTAGTGGTCTTACAGGCCCTACAGAGAGATCCATTTGAGCCCTTACAGTCAGTCGAGCTTAGTGCCCTCTCTCAGACGGCCCTCCTGAATGTGCTTACTTAGGTCAGGAGAGTGGGGGACCTTCAAGCCCTCTCCGTTGATGATACGTGCCTTGAGTTCAGACTGTCAGACTCTCACGTGGTCCTGAGACCCTGGCCCGGCTATGTGCCTATGGTTCCCACTACCCTTTTCAGGAGTCAAGTGGTAACCTTGCAAGCATATCCCTCCTGATGAGGGAGAACCAGCCCTATCTCTGTTGTGTCCAGTGCACACTTTGCACATTTATCTGGATCACACACAGAACTTTAGAAGATCAGATCAGCTCTTTGTCTGCTTTGGAGGAGAGCAGAAGTGGAAGGCTGTCTCCAAACAAAGAATGGCCCACTGGATTGTGGATGCTGTTCTCCCGGCTTACCAGGCTCAAGGCTTACCATGTCCCCTGGGAGTAAGAGCCTCTTCAGCTTTAGTGAACGGTGTCTCATCAACAGACATCTTAAAAGCTGTGGGCTACAGCCAACACCGTTGCAAGATTTTATCATCTAAAATGAAACCAGTTCTAGGAACTCAGACGACTGGTAGGGTGTAATTCTTGCATCAGCGCCTTTCCCCTCGCTAAGGCGATATTGTGCGCTTTTAGGTTCAAGTTGAAGTTTCTCATGATGTTAAACCTTGGACCACTTATCTCCATCATTTAAGCACATTTCTGTAGATGAGTTTGGAGCAGAGATGTGAGAGGAGTGGAGTGGGAGCGGAGCGAGGAGTAGAGCGCCAGAGCGTCGTGGTTTTCACTCGCTCCGAGAGCGCTCCACTACCACTCCATCACGAGTACAATTCATCCCAACGGCCCATAATATAACTGCATTTTTAGCCAAAACTCACACATTAAACACATTTAACTTGCTTGATACAGATGGATCACTCAAATCAGAAAGAATGTAAAGGTTATGATGACGGCGATGGACATTATAGCAGGATGTTATAGTTATAATTTTTTTGTACCTTCTACATACTGAATATGAAAAAGCACATTTTAAACAAGTAGCACTTATTCACACACGCAATCATTCTCTCTAATGCATTCAAACAAATGTAATCTCACAGTGCTTATCTGCTTACAGTTATCTGATTTTGAATGAGCAGAAATCTGTAATGTAGTGACCCGTAGATAAAATAACTGATGAAAACGTACTATTTTCATCTTTCCAAACTAAATGTGATATTTGATATGATATTTAACTTTTAATGCTGATAAAGCCTAATAAGCTTGGCCTGTCGTAGGAAAAAATGTTTGCCCACTAGTGTTCCAATAAACCACGTTGAAACTATCTATTGTTTATATATTTTTTTCATTTAATATATGTTATAAACTGAACTTTTGTGATGTTTCAAAGCTTACTTAAATACTTTAGCCACAAATTTCCTCTGAGCGAAGACGGAGCGGTGTTTCTGATATCAGTGGGGGACTCACTAACGGTGGTCCTATATGTGTATTCTCCACTGTTCAGTTCCCTGGCGTGAACCCTTTGTCTTCCCCTGGACAGAGCTTCGTTCTGTCACCATACAGACCTCCCCGTTGGGTAGGATGTGGTCTCCGTAGTGTTCCCTTTTTGAGAAGGAGAATGCTTCCCAATGTTAACAACCAGGTGTGCTCAGCTGTACATAAATGTATTTAGCAGAAAAGGCTATCTTCAGCTGAAGTGACCTTCATTGTATGGTATGTCTCTCTTGAAGAAAGACTGGAGGTCATGCCCCCTGAGTAGTTCAGTAGCTGTGGCGTTTAGTATATGGACCCCTAGTGTCGGTTCGACAAGTCAAAAGTGACCGAAAGAAAGGCAATGTCTCGGTTAATGTTGTATCCCTTGTTCCCTGATGGAGGGAACGGAGTCATTGTGCCCCTAATGCCACAACTCTGAACTGCTGCTGAGGGATTGAGATGCCGTATCGGCTCTTCAGAGCAAACCTGAATGAGCAATGCCATGCTGGCCTCTTTTATACCCATATATCCAGCCATGCCAATTTTGATTGGCCTTTTCTGAATACGCCAGAGGTGATTGGGGCTCTCAAGAGCGACCTCTAGTGTCGGTTCAACACAATGTCTCCGTTCCCTCCATCAGGGAACGTCTCGGTTACGTATGTAACCCTCGTTCCCTGAGGAGGGAACGGAGACGTAACGTCAGTGACTGACGAATGGGGGTTTCGCCTAGAAGCCTATCATCTTCGAGATCTTAGAAAACGCCCAATGGCAGGCCAATGCCATGGGCATGCGGAATTTGCATAGCGTAGCTCCGGAGCTTTCTCTCACAAAAAGAGCTTGCACGTGGCACGTCTTTTTAAAGACCTGAGCACCCTGAGCACCCAGAGACCGTGCACGGCAGTGTGCGCCGCACCGGGGCCACGTCACTCTCGTCCCTCTCTGACGCCAGTCTCCTCTCAGAGCAGACCCCAGTGGAACGCACGTCCTTCCCTGGTCTCCTCTGTCAGGACGCGGCTGATGGCGGTGCCCCCACACCGGGACGCTACGCCTCCCACCCGGGGTACGCCTGTGGTTCGCATGTCCCTGCTGGTGCAGTTCTTGGGAGCCTGGCTAGAGCTTCCAGGACTGTCCCGCTGGGTTGCGAAGACCATCAGGTTCGGCTATGTGATTCAGTTTGCTCAGGCTCCTCCTCGCTTCCGGGGAGTCCGCTATACCATGGTGGGGCCCAATGCCCCATGAGACTCCATCCCCAGATGGTTCAGCTGATTTGGGAACAGTTCAGCGACGCACAGGTAGATCTCTTTGCCTCCCTCGACTCTTCCCATTGCCTATTTTATTCCCTGTCCGAGGGCCCCCTCGGCACGGATGCTCTGGCGCACAGCTGGCCGCGGGGCCTCCGCAAGTATGCGTTTCCCCCAGTGAGCCTTCTTGCACAGACACTGTGCAAGATCAGGGAGGACAAGGAGCAGGTCCTTTTGGTCAACCCATACTGGTTCAGCCGGACCTGGTTCTCCGAACTTGTACTCCTTGCGACAGCCCCTCCCTGGTCCATACCTCTGAGGAAGGACCTCCTTTCTCAGAGACGGTGCACCCTTTGGCACCTCAGGTGGTGGCTACCATCACTTCCGCTAGGGCCTTGTCTACCAGACACGCCTATGCGTTGAAGAGGAACCTCTTCGTCACCTGGTGTTCTTCTCGCCAAGAAGACCCCTGGAAATGCCCGATCGGGTCCGTGCTCTCATTCCTCCAAGAAGTGTTGGAACGAAGGCTGTCTCCTTTCACCCTCAAGGTGTATGTGGCCACGATATCCGCCTACCACGACCTTGTGGAGACGAAACAGGTAAGTCAGCACAACCTGATCATCAGGTTCCTGAGGGGAGTGAGGAGACTGAATCCTCCTCGCTCTCCTCTCTTACCCTCTTGGGACCTCTCAGTAGTTTTAGATGCAATGCAGAGGGCTCCCTTCGAGCCATTGAGATCAGTCGAGCTTAAGTTCCTGTCAATGAAGACAGCGCTCCTGATCGCTTTGGCCTCCATCAAGAGGGTAGGGGACCTGCAGGCATTTTCGGTTGACAAAGTGTGCCTAGAATTCGGGCCGGCCAACTCTCACGTGGTCCTGGGGACACTAAATTTTAAAATAAATATCCAAATAAATTTAATTACTAAACTAAATTAACTATATCAACTACATTACTTGAATATATATGATAATTGAAATGAGCTAGATGACATCACCGTTTTCTCCAGAGCGGCTGTACAGCCGAATCAAATTCGGTTGCATTATTTTCCTGTCTAACAATGTGAAGCTGCTTTGAAACAATCTGCATTGTAAAAAGCGCTATATAAATAAAGTTGACTTGACTTGACTTGACCCCGGCCTGGATATGTGCCCAAGGTTCCCACCACTCCGTTCAGGGACCAGGTGGTGAACCTGCAAGTGCTGCCTTTGGAGGAGGCAGACCCAGCCTTGGCACGGCTCTGTCCAGTACGCGCCCTCCATGCTTACGTAGACAGAATTCAGTGTTTCAGGACCTCAGACCAGCTCTTTGTTATGGTGGGAAGCTGAAGGGAAAGGCTCTCTCCAAGCAAAGGTTGTCTCACTGGATAGTGGACGCCATTGTCTTGGCTTACCAGACGCAGGGGTGTCCATGCCCCCTTGGGGTCCTCTTGGGCGATAGCGCATGGCGCCTCGCAGACAGACATCTGCAGAGCTGCAGGCTGGGCGACACCCAACACATTTGCCAGATTCTATAATCTCCGAGTGGAGCCAGTGTCCTCTCATGTACTCGCCTCTACTAGTGGCCGGTAATGGACTAGGCTCAGGTGTCTTCACTTGCTCGCCATTCCTCTCCACGGACGGGATACGTGCGATATTCTCCTCAGGTAGTTTCCCTGAAACCCTGAGTTCCTCCAGCACTGTCGATGCCAACACCAGTGTGTCTGCCAAATCGCTCAGGCCCTTATGTCAGACAAGGTGCCACTGTGTGCATGGTTCCCCCTATGGGTGACCCCCACATGTGTATTTCCACTGTAAGCCTCTCCGAGCATGTGTATTTCCCTCGGCCAGCCCTTGCCTCCCCTGGGGGTAAAAATCTTCCACCTTCGGCTGGTTACCCCAGGGTTCCTCCATATGCAGCCCCTCGCGGGTCATATGTGTCTCCTTAAGTCCTCCCTACGGGTAGGCACTTTGGAGCATACTCCACCTGGAATATGCTTCCCAGTGTACCTTGGTATTCCTGTGTTAAGTAGGAGTCCTTCGTCCATACTAGCTTACGACAGGGAGCTCACACTTACGCAGGGCACTGGACGACAGCCGAGTGGCGTGATTATATTGGGACCACCATTCGTCAGTCACTGACGTTACTCGGAATGACTGAACGAAAGGGAACGTCTCGGTTACGTATGTAACCCTCGTTCCCTCGTTCCTCTTGGCTCCTCAGCAGGTAAACATAATGCGATGTTGCAAGCGTACTTCCTTATATACCCACGCGGTGGGGCGGAGCTACGCTATGCAAATTCCGCATGCCCATGGCATTGGCCTGCCATTGGCCGTTTTCTAAGATCTCGAAGATGATAGGCTTCTAGGCGAAACCCCCATTCATCAGTCACTGACGTTACTCGGAGTGACTGAACGAAAGGGAACAAGGGTTACAACAGTAACCAAGACTTTTCCTACCTATTTGGCAAAAGGGAAGACAACAGCCTTTTTGTTTTCTCTAGTCAGGTAGGTTTTTTTAAAATAATGATAATAATAAATAAAAAATTCTACTGTACAGGCAGCCAAGTTTTAATGAAAGCCCATTTTGCCAGCGGTGAAGTACCCCTTTAAAGTATTTTTATTCACATATGAAGTCATTATGTCAAAAGTTGTGTAAAACATTTAATGGCTGTTTAACAAGTTCTGTTTCCTTCAATTCATTGTTATTGATGGCTAAAGAACAGTAATTTTGTAAATTTGTGACAGAAAAGCATGGCAGCATTTTTTATTATTTTCATTCACTTGATATATACACTTTAATCCACAGTAAATTATAGTGTATTCAAGATTTACATTTATTATTATTTGTGTTCCCAGGAAAGTATTGGACTTTTGGCTTTGTTAGCGCTACACTTTACCAGTTGAGGTTCAGGAATTATGCCATAGGATCAAGTCTAACCTTTGCATCAAGTGTTGCAAATCATTAATCTAAGTGCAATACACTTACAGAAACAATTTACAACTTTTAAATATATTTTTATTATTATATAACTACAGTTTGTTATAAAGACAATTAGACAACCCTAACCCCACTAATTAATCCATCACAATAAAAACCAACTGGTCAGGCAACAAGATGAACAAAATTATTTGGGTTTTCATAACATAATGTTTATGTTTGTTCACGTAACTGGAGTATTCTGAAACAAAAAGCAGGACAAGGTAACAGTGCACGCTATTTTTCCCCAAATATCAAGTAACAAAAAAATAAGATATAGCTACATGAACTTTCTGAGCAAAACTGAAACAATGAGCAATACAGTGAACTATCTACATTTCAATATAAAGCTTATGTTTGGGTTTACATTTCCTAAGGTAAATGAGACAAATTTATAGAGAGAGAAGAATTAAGCATATTATTTTCCAATTGTTTTTTTTAAACATATTATCAATAAACCTTTTTGGAAATGTTTGGAAATGTACATTTTTTTGTCATCTGTAAAGGACATCAGGACTTATGTGAATTATCACCCAAATACATTACAGGTAAATGAGCTAAAATATATATATATATATAAAACTTTGAGAAGTTTTTTTTTAAATATTTTTGCACTATAATGTTCGCAACATAATGTTGGGAACACACATTATTGTATGCAAAATGTGTATTTATTAAATCTATTAAGGCATATGTATATTGTGCACACAAAAATAAAATATATACAATGTACAAGTGTCACAGAGAAGAAAATTAGCCTGATTTGCAAATTAAAACATAATTCCTGACATCCTCTGCAGAGGCTATAAAATAAATGAACAATTTTTATGTATAAAAAATATATACAGAGAGAAATAAAGCTGAGATGTAATTTCACAATTGTGATATATTCCATAAAACATAAGTCTATGTTTCAGAGACAATGCTTGTGTTTATTTCTAAAATGTACAGTTTTTTAAATGCTACTTTAATATTCTTTAACACATTTTTCTCTAAATTCTACTTTTCCAAGAAGTTACAATTACAGAATGAGTCAGAATGTAAGAAAGTAAGAAAATGAAGCACTTATTAAAAAAATATTTTTTTTTGCATAGGAAGAATAAGAAAATAATTACTAATGATTTTTGATCTTTTTAGCTCAATGCTTGGTTGATTCAACTTTTACTTTAATTAGCCTACATGAAAAAAGTCCTTTCGTGTATTTAAAAAATTGTTTATCTCGAACACCATAAATAAGGGGGCTAAGTAGTCGTGGTAGTAAGTTTGTAAGAAGATAATTGAAAAAGGTGATTTTTGACCGTAGAGTAGGTACAAGTTGTCCATAAATCTTGTCTATAACAGGAGTAATGTTGGACAGCATACAGAGCAGAAGCTGTGCTCCATGTAACAGGATGGTGCTTTGGGCCTTTTTTGCTGAGGATTTATCAGTGGTGGCTCTTCTGGCCGCAATCAGCACTTTACAGTATGTGAATACAAGAACTACCCACACAACAGATGTATAAAGCCCATGTGTAACTTTGCTCTGGTCTTCATGGTACGGCGTGCCATACACAGTAGTTGTACTACAGAGACTACTTGTTGTAAAAATAGATAAAGGACGAACAATAGAAAGGAGAATCAAGTCAGCCAATCCAGGTATAACCCCTACTCCCCATATCAGAGAGATAAGGATGTACGTCCTGCGCACTGTGCAAATCTGATGGTGATGCAGTGGTTTGCAGATGGCGACGTAACGCTCAACGGCCATACCGGCCAAAGTCAGAGGAGTGTTCTTATGAGTTGTTGAGGCTATTATTAGCAGTGTAACACAGAACGGGAGAGGCACATTTTGCCATACATAAGCCATCACAAGAAGACTTACACTGATAAAAACCATGAGCATATCATTGATAACCATGTGAATATATAATATATATCTCGGATCATTGTAGAAAATTGAACTCTTGAAAAACGTGAAAACAAATATTCCATTGACGGAGTTAATTATGATCCCGACAAGAACAGTGGTGAAATTTTTTGCAAAAGCTTCTGCATATCTGTCTTCTGCCGTGTACTGAAACATTGTAGAATTCATTCTTCTTTTGCACTGGCATGAAGTTCTGTGACTCTTATGTGTGAAAGTACTTTTCCTTGGCTTTTTAGTTGGTCTTGCTTTTCCTCCAAATGATGTCCACAACTTTTTGAAGTCCATTAAGTAGTAAGATGAATATTTTCCATCTGTGTCATCTGCTCTGAAATAGAAAATAGATACAGAAAATTTCAAAATGAGAAGCTATTAGCAACACATGAATTCCAAAATACAGCATAATACGTACCTTCTCACCTTGCATAGTCGACTGATTTGCCTCGAGATGTAAAAACTGACAGGTTTAAATACTTTAGATGAGGAAGAGGAGACAGCGAGGGAGAGAGAAAAGGAGTGGGGAGGGAGAGAGAGAAAAAGAGAGAGAGGGAGAAAAAGCGAGCACACTGGTAATATTGAGACAGGCATAAAACAGGAATACAGTGGAAATAATTAACAATTTGATTGACAGCAGTGGTTCTTGAGGCAAAGTTGTTCAGAACGAGGTGATCTAACATATGGGACCCTATCATACACCCGACACAAGTGTTTTTTTCTAGTTTCAGCCCAACGCAGTTATCATTTTCACGTCCAGCTCCACGTTGTTTAAATGCGTTCAAATGCATTGTTTAAATGCGTTCCACGTTGTTAGTTCATGCGTTCATGACCTCAAGGCTAGATTATTGTAATGCTCTACTGGGTGGTTGCCCCGCTCACTTAATAAATAAACTGCAGCTGGTCCAAAACGCAGCAGCTCGAGTTCTTACTAGAACCAGGAAGTATGACCATATTAGCCCGGTTCTGTCAACACTGCACTGGCTCCCTATTAAACATCGCATACATTTAAAAATCTTGCTAATTACTTACAAATCACTAAATGGTTTAGATCCCCAGTACTTGAGCGAGCTCTTAACGCATTATACTCCATCACGTCTATTGCGGTCTCAAAACTCTGGCCAGTTGATAATACCTAGAATATCAAAATCAACTGCAGGCGGTCGATCCTTTTCCTATTTAGCACCCAAACTCTGGAACAGCCTTCCTAGCATTGTTCGGGAAGCAGACACACTCTGTCAGTTTAAATCTAGACTAAAAACGCATCTCTTTACTATGGCATACACATAAAACATTTTTAATTTATATTTTATTCAAATAGTTAGGCTGCATTAACTAGATCAGCCGGAACCGGGAACACTTCCCATAACACCTGATGTACTCATTACATCATAAGAAGAATGGCATCTACGCTAATGTTAGTCTCTCTGTTTATCCCGAGGTTTACTGCAGTCAGCCGGATCCGGGCCGTATCCAGATCAGATGGTGGACCAGCGCCCAGACATTACCAATGCATCCCTGAAGTGTCTGCAGAGACCGTGTCAATTAGTCTACCCTCTGAAATTGCTAATCGACATGGCATCCTCAATGGATCCATCTCCGGCGTGATGACTCCGATATTTCGAATATTCCTATTTAATAATTGTTTAATTGACACGCCATCCTCAATAAACCCGGCGTGATACCTCCGATCTTTCGAATAATCCGATCTAATATTACTTCTGACCTATAAGGCTGCCAAAATAATAAACATACACTGTTTGTTAATTGGCCAGAGGAGAACTGGCACCCCGACTGAGCCTGGTTTCTCCCAAGGTTTATTTTTCTCCATTAGGACACCTGATAGAGTTTTGGTTCCTTGCCACCGTCACCTCTGGCTTGCTCAGGTGGGGACACTAAATTTTCAAATAAATATCCAAATAAATTTAATTACTAAACTAAATTATATCAACTACATTACTTGAATATATATGATAATTGAAATGAGCTGATGACATCACCGTTTTCTCCAGAGCGGCTGCACAGCCGAATCAAATTCTGTTCATTATTTTCCTGTTTAACACTGTGAAGCTGCTTTGAAACAATCTGCATTGTAAAAAGCGCTATATAAATAAAGTTGACTTGACTAGACTTGACTTTAAATAGCAAATGCACTGGTGCCCATCTGTTCGCCCATGGACGTCTGGTCTGAAAACCAGGTGTGTTCAGGCACATTGTTGGCGCGTTGCTATTTTGAGGAACTGAAAACTTTTTTTGTTATTTAAAGGGTGTGTTAGTAATATGCGCCTATAGGTGGGTGCACAACGCGCATACACTCTGCTTATTACACACACAGGGACGCACAGCAGCACACACACATTTTTAAATATTAAAAATAAAAGGATTCCTCTCTGGAGAAGCGTTCAGTTTTTCCGCTTGCAAATTCCACGATGTAAATAGCGTTTGATATATAAGGCGTAAAACGCGATTTCTTTCAAATTTCGCACAGACCTCTAGGGCCATGAGTCAAACAGGCCCACTGAGTTTCAGAAGTTTAGCCTTTTTCCGATAATTATTGACAGTCAGACTCTAGAGAGTCTTTCTGCACTGGTTTACCTAGGACTAGTTTGCAAAAGTAGGTTTTCAAAAAATACAAAATACGTTCCGCCAGCATGCATTTTGTTAGTCTTGAACCAAGGACGATATAAGACACTTGAGTCTGCAACTAACGATTTAGGAGTTATGAGCGATTTCATACTTCGATTGCTGTAGCGCCACCTACAGGCTGATTGGGGTGAGCCTCTCCTCATCGTAGATGGGATGGGTAAGTCTCTACGAATTACGCTTTGGTCTTCCCGATCATTTTTAGGGCAGAATGCTGATCTTTGAAAATCCTAACAATTACAATAGGGTTTCAACGTCACACGCTTGAACCCCTGAAAATCTTCCTGTGGTCTGTTAAAATACCTTTTAAAATAAGTTGACCTGTTGGCAAGTCAACAATAGTGTTCAGTATGGAAGCTACAGCACTGACTCAAGACATAAGCATTTGTCTACAGTAAATGGCTAGAAATGCACTTTCTTCAAATTCAACACCTTTATTTCAAGGAAATTATATTAAGGAGTAAAAAAATTGGTTCAGAAGCCTGGAGCACACACCGTAAACACTAATTAAATTAAACTTATTAATTAAATACTTAGGGCCAGATTTACTAAATGGCAAATTAGCGCGAGAGCAATATCCCATAAAAGCGCTGATGGGAGTGAAAAGTTCTGTGCATGATCTACTGACGACACGCAAATGAAAGAAAATTTACAAAATGATCAACACAATCTAGCAAGAGCAGCACAAATTATCGTCTGATTTAAGACACGCTTATTTTTGGGCGGTAAATAATGGCGCAAACACCAGTAAATTGACGAGCACAACCCTTGCATGATTCATTTAAATACTCTCCTCCCATAAATACTGCGTCTGAAAGGGAAACTCCTACAAATGCATATGCAATAAGATCAGCTGTCCACCCTGTCCACGGCTTGAGTGTCTTTAGTAAATCCTGACAGTAGTTTTTTAACACCAAAAGAGGGTTTGCACTGGAGCAAACTGTTAGTAAATCTGGCCCTTAAAGTCACCATGAAATCCAAAATAACAATTCTTGGGTTTTATTGCATTATTTATTATAAATAACTTATCCATGATAATTTTTATCTTTATACATTCATGTGGGCGGGAAAAACATTCACTCACATGAGATCCACCATGATTTTTTCTTTGAGAATGCTTTACATTCGGACAAACGTCGTAATAGTTAAGAAAAGACGATCACAACTTTGCAGAGGTGCTAACAAACCCTAGTGCTCAAGGGGATGATAGAGTCATCTTCCAGTTGTCTTAACCATTAAACCGGTTATGAAAGTGCCTTTCAGCATTTGTAAAATGTATCTCCCCTCTGTGTTTTATAAGATATATAATAGGGGTGTTGATTAATCAACAAACATCCGTTTCAGTCTGACCACTCTGATCGGATTTTGCGTGGTTTATGTGACTTTGTACAACAGTTCTTTCTGGTTCTCGATTGGCTGAGAACCGTGTGATATTCCCCCAGTATCAGCACTGGAACCGTTTCACCGCTTGTATCACTCCACTTGCGGCGACTGTCATGGTGGTCAAGCAAATCCAACATATTGTTTACAAATACTACTTTTGTTGTATCATGAAATGTAGTTTTTAAAGTTTTTTTTAGGTAAGAATGTATGTTATTTAGAAATGTTATTTAGACCTCAAATATGTGACTCATATATAAACATAGCGTTCATGTATCCCGGCCAGTCCTTCGGGAATTTACAGCTGGCTCTTATGTAGATAGTGGTTAAACATGAGATATAATTCATTTGGGGATATCAAACTTTGCATGGCCTTATTAATCCATTACTTGTTCCAGAGCAAACTGATTTGGCTAAAGTTAAAGTTAAGTTTCATAACTTTATATTTAGGCTATATTTAACTTGAATTCTGTACTAGAGCACTGCTTTTTGTACGTTTGACTGAATAAATAATATGGCGTATTTGGTAACGGTCCGTTAGTGATCGTGAAACGGACTTCAGTGAAAGTTACATTATCATGCTATTAGATGGCGGCAAAGACTGTCTTTATAAGTGAGTGTCTGGTTAGAACAAGGAAGTTGTTTTAGCGCTGTCATGGGATCCTTTTAAATGTTAAGGAAAACGAACACTTTCCTCAGCTGGCATTATGAGAGAGAGATCGACTAAACGAGTGCATTACCTGCATCTGATATAGCATTCGTTCTTCAGGTTGAATGCTATATCAGATGCAGGTAATGCAGTCGTTTAGTCGATCTCTCTCTCATAATACTCTACATAATACAATAATCTTCAATGAAGTGACGTTGAAGTGTTTCTTCGTTAATAGCTCTAAAGTGATGTTTTGGAATTAGTAACTGTTAAACTGTCAACTTTGAATCTGTGGCGGAAGGAAGTAGTTCTGAACAAAAGAGGGTTTTTAAAGACACTCCATTGTTGTTTCTTATTTATTTACACACTTGTGCCATCGAACTGTTGTAAACACAGAGACATTTTAAAAACCGTCGGACCAGTAAATGGTAAAGAAAACTTACAAAAAGACTTTTATAGAAGACAGTTATAGCAACAGCCACCATGATTTTATTTAATTTAGTTGATCCTGGAACAAAATTCCTGTCCAAACATTTAGTCCTAACCCAATCCCTACCCCTAAACCTAACCCTACCCATAAGTTATCCCTAAAATCCGAGAGAAATGATATATGGATAACACTGATGATTTATGGATAACACTGATCAGGTTTAGGCCTTGGTTGTAAGCCTAAACCTGACATAAACTGTAAACTTGTCCCTCAAATCTGATTGGTTGATTGGAATATTGTTTTAGGATTAACAAAGATCCAGGAACTTGTACTTCACCTTATTGCAACTAACATAGCAATACACTTTGCTCATATACAGGTAAATATACATATAGACCTATACATTTTAACTTGTGAATTCATGGACATGACTACCCATGAAGTGTTTTTCGTTATAGGGTACAACGGGGCTAATGGCTCCACGGGGTAAAAGGCCCGTGTAGTCCTCTACACCACTAAATGGCACAAAAACTTTCCACAGCACTTTCCAAAACATCCGCTTTTCAAGATGCACGTGGAAATTTGTCTGATCTTTGCCGCGATCACGGGCATCAGCGCAAAGTTGATTCTGTGCTAATTTGATCTAATATTTTATGTTTTTTTTTTATGTTGTAGATTTAAGTAGCAAATGATAATCACTAAAATTATTGAGTATATTTTGAGACAAAGGTCTTCTTAATGATTTTCAGTTTTGTTCAAGGTAATTAAATCTACAGTTTTCAATAACGGAAGAATATGTAAAGTATGGTATTTGGGGTCAAAGGCACAATAATTGGGATAAAATTATAATAAACAGCGGCTGACTTTTCCATTTGTTGATAAAATATGTATATTAAGTTGGGTGTCCACCTTAGAGATATTTATAATGAAACTATCACATTTAAAAATATAATATTAATCATAGATATAATAAAATATATTTTATTGTTACTACTGCAAATCTATATGAAATTATTATGGGATCTCCTTCAATGCTTTCAGAATCTTTACTTTGTTTCTGTACTTTTAAAATATATTTTTATATTAACATATTTTAATGACAGTATATTTATTATTTTATTTATCTTTATCAATTTAACTCTGATAAATTGTGATAGTTTTGAACAAGTATTAACTTAGACATTATTAAAAACATATTATTTTATCTGAAGTATTTGTGTCTTTTGCCCCGTGTGTCTGTGGGGTAAAAGGCCTCGTCATCTCATACATTTATGCGATTTTTAAACAAAATAAACCACTTTTATGATTTATTTTCACACAAAATCTGTTGCTTCATCAATGTTCAATCATCATACACTATGGGAGTAGGGAAAAGCATATTTTTCTTAAGGTGTGTCTTTAGTCTCGTTTTATCCTATATCAAAATCTTTAAATCCGATGTTGATGGTGCCAAAACATTGTTCAACAGTTACACAATGTGCAGTGAATATGTTTAACAGTTTAGATTTTTTTTTTCCTGTTATTTTTCGTAACTTCAGTACACAATCATGCGTATGTGTTCCACTGAGTAAGGATGTGCTGTTGACTGTTAAAACGCCTCCTACACATGAACTCTCTCCAGAAACCGGCATCACCTTCAAATCATTCATGTGGCATAGCAGTGAACAGAACATCATCCAAGCTTTTGAGAGAAATGGCCGTCTGGTTTTACTCTCCGTGCTTTAGAGATAAAGTATCTGAACCAATACTTGCGAAACTTCTCATCCCTGAACCCATATATCATTGGGCTGAGAAATCGTGGGATGATGTAGACCAGAAGAAAATTAACATAACGGATCTCTAGGCCATACATCGGAAACAGTTGTATGAGCGGAGCCTGCATGGACGGCACGACGAACGCCAGCATGCACAGCAGCAGCTGAACCCCATGGAGAAACACTGTGTTACGGGCCTTCTTGGCCAACACCTGGTCAGTGGAGGCCGCACGGGCCGTCAGCATGATCTTACAGTACGTATAAAGTAAAGTCAAGAAGACAAAAGAGAAATACACACTATCAAACACGCAGTTCTTGTAATAGATCGAGCTATCTCGGAATAGGAGCGAGTGATCGCAGAAAATTGACTTGTGGAAGAACAATGGTGGTTCTTTGGCGACAGTGATTAAAAGGTCGGTGAGCGGGGGAGTGAAGCTCAGGAGGAATATCACCCCGATGATCCACATGGTGCGTGTGACTGTGCAGATGTGGCTGTAGTGGAGGGGGAAGCAGATGGAGATGTAGCGCTCCAAGGCCATGCCGGCCAGGATGAGCGGGGTGGAGCGGGTGGTCGTCACAGCGGTCATGATCAGCGGACAGCAGGCGGATGCCAAGATCTTTGAGAAGGCATAACTCACCTACAACAGGAGGAAAGGACCACAAACAATTTACACATTAGACCATGACATTGTTTCATTATACAGGTTGTTTGCATCCATTAAACTTTTTTCAAGGATTCTTCTACAAATTTTTTTTGTAAAATAAAACCTGTATTTAACTTTCTAAAAACAGACAATATCAAATCAAAATAAATATTTCACAAGTTGGACTGGGTATATTTTAAACACATTCACCTACAAGCACATACACATTTGACATTTTATTTTATAGACTTTTATAGTGTTTTTAAAAACACACACTACTGCTCAAAAGTTATGGAGTTAATACATGTGCGTTAAATTGATCAAAAGTGTCTTTTTTTAGAATGTTACAAAAGATTCTATTTCAAATGCTGTTCTTTTGAACTTTATATTGATCAAAACATTCTGGAAAAATGCTTCACGGTTTACAGCACAGCTGTTTCAACATTGACAATAATCATAAATGTTTCATGTGCATCAAATCATCATATCAGAATGATTTCTGAAGGATCATGTGACACTGAAGACTGGAGTAATGATGATAAATTCAGCTTTGATCACAGGAATACATTACATTTTAAAATATACATTACTGACTCTTTTAAATGGCAGCATACTTTAAAATGGCTAAACAAAATACATGCTTTGATATTTTGTGTACAATGCAATAACATTCAGGCATTTATAAGTGTAGCTTAAGTGTCATTTTTGGCCCCATTTCATCTTAATACTAACCACATACAAGGCGGTTACCAGTGTCAGTTGTACGGCATCATTAATGACCATGCAGATAAACATGATATAACGTGGATCTTCAAAGAAGAAACTGTGCTTGCGGAAAGTGGACACCATACTGCAATTAAAGACACTGAGAGCCAGCCACACAAGCATGGCCACAATGTTTTTAGTGAGAGCAGCGCTGAAGCTGTCCCGTGGTATGAGAAGGAGTAAAGTAGAGTTACCATACTCTGAGACAGCACTGGAGTTCATGTTCTCAACCTGACATGATAAAACACACACAGTATATATAATAGGCTATACATTCTGCATTGTACCATTCATCTTTTAATCAAGGCAAAGCCTTATAAAAAACATGCATGGTAATGATTTATTATAGTGTCTTATAAGCAGTATATAAGTATATAATACCTACAATCATATGTAAAATTAGTCAAATCCCCTCTTACCTAAAATTCCTCCTACCCTTGCCTGACACTCCCAGCCTGTGGTGAATCTTATATACTGTATGGATGTGATATAGATAAAGGTGGTTGATTGGAGGATGCCCAGAAAACCCTTCAGGGATTTGTAATTTTACTCTATAGCACTGGTTTGTTTTTCCCTTGCAGGGATAAAAGGATGTAAAGAGAGGTGTAAAACAACACACCTTAAATTAGCTTTTAAAAGTTTTTTTTTTGGCCAAATCAAATGTTATTTACAGTTTTTATGATTGTTTACACACTAAAATAAAAATTTCCACACAATTTGCAAAATTCTACTCCAATGAGCAAAACACCTCCACAGATTTGCACAACATTACACACAATGTCTGCTTCACCCTTTTTGCAAAACATTACACACAGTGATTTGTAAAACTCTACACACATTTTCACACCTTAGACACAGATAAGGATTGTGAGGTTACTTCCTTGTCATTACAAAGCCCCGGATTGCCAATGACCACACTAATGAACGAAATGGATAATCACATCCACCAGGTGTGGAAGCACACATGTGCTAATTTGAAAACGCAGCACTCAGGTGTGCTATAAAAGGCAGCAGGTGAGCTCACCTGTCTTCAACAAAAATGGAAGGAGCTAGAAGAAGAAGAAGAAGAAGAGTGAGAATGAGAGGGGGAGCTCAAAGAGGAGATGAAGGAGGTAGAGGAAGAGGAGAAGGAGGTAGAGGAAGAGGAGAAGGAGTTAGAGGAGGAGGCCCAGGTAGAGAAAGAGGAGAAGGAGAAGGAGGTAGAGGAAGAGGAGAAGGAGAAGGAGAAGGAGGTAGAGGAAGAGGAGAAGGAGGTAGAGGAGGAGGCCCAGGTAGAGGAAGAGGAGAAGAAGGAGATAGAGGAAGAGGCCTAGGTAGAGGAAGAGGAGAAGGAGGTAGAGGAGGAGGCCCAGGTAGAGGAAGAGGAGAAGGAGATAGAGGAAGAGGCCTAGGTAGAGGAAGAGAAGGAGATAGAGGAGGAGGCCCAGGTAGAGGAAGAGAAGGAGATAGAGGAAGAGGCCTAGGTAGAGGAAGAGGAGAAGGAGATAGAGGAAGAGGCCTAGGTAGAGGAAGAGGTAGAGAAGGACTTGAAGAGTTGATAGAACCTGAACAAAGAAGACGAGGACCAAATTTGACTCAAGAAATCCGTGCAACACTTATTGACCATGTTATCAACCATGGACTGACACTGATGGAAGCTGGACAAAGAGTTCAACCAAATCTCAGCAGAAATACTGTTGCGTCAGTAATTCAGACATTTCATTGAGAAAACAGGTAAGCTAACCACACAGTACATTGAAACTGAAGCTTGCTGTACTTATCATCAATATTGTTTACTGTGACATTTGACAGTAGGCTGCATGTGTATTTTTTTATATTTTTTTTTACATAGGATTGAGGGTCGAGGACACCAAGGTGGAAGGGGCTCTATGTTCACTCGTGCACGAGGCCGCCATTGTGAACATGGTTTTGACCAATAATTGTATCAGGCTGCGAGAAATCCAAGCCAATATCAGCAATGATGACCATATTGTCAATAACATCCAACGAGTCTCTCTGTCAACATTAGGTCGAATCCTCAAGAAAAATCAAATATACATGAAGCAGCTGTATCGGGTACCATTTGGCAGAAATTCAGAGAGAGTGAAACATCTGTGCAATGAATATGTGGAGGTATGTATTGTTCATCTTACTATGGTGTGGTATTGTGCACTGCTCATAATGTTCTGGCACAAAAAAATACTGTGCAATAGATATTGAATAGCATCCTATTGTCTTTTACTGTGTTTCAGAGAGTCTTGCAAATGGATGCTGCAGAAATTCAACATGAATTTATATATGTGGATGAGGCTGGATTTAACCTTGCGAAAACAAGAGGGATAAATATAATTGGACACAGGGCAATCACCAATGTGCCAGGGCAGCGAGGAGGTAACATCACCCTTTGCGCTGCTATTACACAAAATGGGGTCCTCCACCACCATGCAAATCTGGGACCCTATAATGCAAATCTAATACTTGCATTTCTTGACAGATTGCACGAGATTGTCACAGCATTAAACCAAGTGGACCAGATGCGGTACATTGTCGTTTGGGACAATGTCTTATTCCATTGGGCTGCTCTGGTCCAGAATTGGTTCCATGAGCACCCTGAATTTGAAGTCTTACCTTCCACCATACTCCCCCTTCCTGAATCCAATAGAAGAGTTTTTTTTCAGCATGGCAGTGGAAGGTATACGACCTGTGGCCCTATGACCGTTTGCCCCTCATTCAGGCCATGGAGCAGGCCTGTGATCATATCGAAGCAGCTTCTGTGCAGGGGTGGATTCGTCACACGAGGGGATTCTTCCAACGGTGCCTTGCCAATGAAGACAGCCTGTGATGTGGATGAAATCTTATGGCCTGATCCAGCCAG
This sequence comes from Rhinogobio ventralis, assembly GCA_039654625.1. NCBI lineage: Eukaryota > Metazoa > Chordata > Actinopteri > Cypriniformes > Gobionidae > Rhinogobio > Rhinogobio ventralis. The sequence goes on along the minus strand of CM077205.1, from coordinate 38,157,142 downwards.
ACGGAGAGATGATGAATAGTTACAGTATTCTTGTTGCTTTTACAGTAGTTTTTCTTCAGAGTCAAAGTGTATGTACTTCATGCAGTCATTTTTATTTGTTTCATTGATTTCATTGTTGGTTGATTTACTGTAACTGATTATGGTAAGAAATACTGTAAGTATTGAAATAAATACTTGAAATATTCAGTCTGCAGCGCCAGTGTTGTGCAGTGCTTGGTAAGTTTATGGTAGGCCTATTTGTGTACATTCTCCCTATATCTCAAACTAATCATGAAGACAACATTCTTCATGATTAGTTTGAGATATAGGGAGAATGTACACAAATTTGTCACACTTTTTTTTTTTTTTCATCTAAATGATCCCTTACATAACAATGTCTGGCCAAAAATCTAGCACATGCTATTTCCTAAAATTAGTTTTTTTTTTTTTACAAATGTGTTTATTTATCACAGCAGTGTGAAACTGGCTGCAATAGTGTCTGATCATTGAGGACTGTGTTGGTTAAATGAAAACTAATAGCTTTTTCACAAATGTGTATATGTTTTGACTGAAGTGTGTCATTTTGCAAACAATCTAGGAATTATGCAAATTGAGTGTGGTGTTTGGATAATTGTGATTTATATTTTGAAAAAAAGAACCTGGATTTCAAAATTGCATGTAAACTATTGAGAAACTGTAAACCAAAGACTTTAGTGACTTTAGTTAACCTTTGAAAGTACGCTCATCACACTGCAACTTTCAAATCTGCTGTCACTGTGTACGGTAGTGATCAAAATAAAAGTAAATCATCTTTTGAAAGTATTTTGACATGTATTGCATTGTTTATCGTTACACCAGGAGGTGGCATCAAGTGTTAAAAACAAGTGTTGAAAACCTAATTGAATCATTAATTTTAAAGATTTATTCACAAACGATGATTCATCCAATAACTAAACAAATCTTGTTCAAATTCAAAACTCCATTCAAATTATTTTTTAAATAATTTTGTTCAAATGAATACATATTTATAGCAATCTTAATTGGAAAAAGGATTTGACAAAAAGCATTTATCTAGTAATTTGAGTTTGACTTTGTGTGACGTTTTAAATACAAATCATATATTTTCATTCAAGTTTGTATAGAAATTCAAACAAAATCATACTATACTCACGAATTCTAATGAGATCAGTTTGGTTTTAGTAAAGGCCATTAATGTCTTCCATATTAGGCCACAATTTTCTAAATGTGACGTACAAAACAAAAGAAATGAATTGTTTTGATTAATTAATAAACAGTTTATCACTCTAAATAAATTAGCTAATATTTCTGTGACTACAGATACATTTTTAAAAATAATAATCATTGTTTTTTAAAGAATTTTCTTTCGATTGATTATACACACTGTAAAAAGTGATAACCTGCAGTTGTTACCTTAAATAACTATTTCCACCTGAATTAAAAAAAAAATAATTGTTGGTATACATTCATGTATTTAGGGTGATCCAGTGATGTTAAATAATATTTTTGACCAGAATTAAACCAGTTAATATTATATGTTGCCATTTTAGGCTACCAATAAACAAACAAACAAATAAATACAACCGTATAGCACAAACAATGACGTCTGTATGCATGTCTCATTATAAAGCTCTGATTTATTCAAAATAATTAGGAGGAAAAATTTTCAGAATATCTGGGAATTGCTAAACAATACATGGGAATCATTTAAAACTAAACATTTGCCAAGAAAGAAACATCATTTGTTACACATCAGATTCCAAACCCTTGGCACATTATAGAAAACTAATGATCCATTTAATCTTCTTCATCTTTGCATTCTACTCTTGTGTCTATAGGGAGGCCACACACAAAATACCTCTTCAGATACTTGCGGAACTTTTTATCCCGCACTCCATATATGATTGGACTCAAAAAGCGTGGCAAAATATAGACAATTAGATAGTTGGCAAAACGGATTTCTAGGATGCGTCCCGGAAAGATGACGTGTAAAATGCCCTCCACGCTAGGGGACACGTAAGAGAGCAGGCACATGAGCAACTGAACCCCGTGGAGCAAGATGGTGTTGGTCGCCCGTTTGGCGGACGTTCTCTCGGTGGAGAGTGCACGAGCCGCGTACACGATCCGCAGATATGTGCACAGCAGCGTGAGGAAGACCAGCGAGAAATAAATCCCATCGAACGCTTGCCGCTTATACAGCAGCACAGGATCTTTGAACACATTCGGCCTGAGACAAAAAACAGTGGTTTGGAAGAAACTCAGAGGTTCTGTGGCTAAGGTCACGAATAGGTCAGTGATGTCAGGAACCACAGATACGAACCAAATGGCCCCTATGAGCATGTACGCACGGCGCACGGTGCAGATCTGGGCATGCCGCAGAGGATGGCAGATGGCAATATAGCGTTCGATGGCCATGCCGGCCAGGTTCACAGGTGTGCTGCGGGTGGTGAACACCGCCACCAGGATAAAGAAACAACACACTCCTACACTGATGGTATACAAGGCGTAACTGACCACAAACAGAGCGATGGTTACAGTGAGCTGCACTGCGTCATTAATGACCATATGTATGAAAAGAATATAGCGAGGGTCCTCGTAAAAGATTTGGTGTCTGAAGAAGGTGGCCACTACGCTGCCGTTGATGTAGCTGAGGAGGAACCACACCAGGACCACGATGAAGTTCTTCATGAAGGCCGTACTGAACGTGTCTCGCATGAGGAGTTGTTGGCCCACTGTTGAATTCATCACTCAGGGCTTGAGTCTGAAAAAAAACAACAAAAAAACAACAACATGTAAATGCATGACAAGTTTGCCAATCATTTAGAAAAAGTTGAAGCGTATTTCAAAATATTGTTTGGGTGTTTTACACATAAATATTTATATTTCCGTTCTGTTTTCAGTGCTTTTGAATATGAACAACCATCCAGAAAATAAGAAATGTTGCAGAAATCAGTCAAGATGTCAGTAGCATATCATTCATATTTAGCACAGAATGCGTGAAAATGAGCAAATGAATGGAAAAAAGACTAGTAATTAGGTAACTAGTCAGACCCCAGCACTCACCTCTGTTCAGCACTCGCCCCTGTCTGGCCAACACTAGCACCGGTGAAGACATGGCAGCTTTTTAAATGCTCACACACTCTGATTGTAGATGGTGACATCAATTATGTCACTGGGGAAAATAAAGAAAAGAAAAAATACAAGGTGTAGTGAAATGTATATTGGAACAATGAGAATTCAGACCGTTCTTTCAGGAATTCACCATGGTTTCTTCTACAGCAGGATAAAGTCAGATAGTAATAAATATCTGATTCTACTAAACTTCATATGGAATAGGCAATTTTTGCATGGCATCCATATATCTTGTTCCATATACATTGTATATAAACACTATATTGCCAAAAGTTTTGGGACGCCTGCCTTTACATGCATATGAACTTTAATGACATCCCATTCTTAATCCGTAGGGTTTAATATGGAGGTGGCCCACCCTTTGCAGCTATAACAGCTTCATCTCTTCTGGGAAGGCTTTCCACAAGGTTTAGGAGTGTGTTTATGGGAATTTTTTACCATTCTTCTAGAAGCGCATTTGTGAGGTCAGGCACTGATGTTGGACGAGAAGGCCTGGCTCGCAGTCTCCGCTCTAATTCATCCCAAAGGTGTTCTATCGGGATGAGGTCAGGACTCTGTGCAGGCCAGTCAAGTTCCTCCACACCAAACTCACTCATCCATGTCTTTATGGACCGACGCTTTGTGCACTGGTGCGCAGTCATGTTGGAACAGGAAGGGGCCATCCCCAAACTGTTCCCACAAAGTTGGGAGCATGAAATTGTCTAAAATGTCTTGCTGAAGCATTAAGAGTTCCTTTCACTGGAATTAAGGGGTCATGCCCAACCCCTGAAAAACACACTATAATCCCCCCTCCACCAAACTTGACACTTGGCACAATGCAGTCAGGCAAGTACCGTTCTCCTGGCAACCACCAAACCATCTCTCATCAGTCAAACCATTGTTATGCTTTCTATGGAGTTTATGAATCTAAAATCCTAACGTTGTATGGTATATGCACATGAATAATTCTTTATGAAGTAAACATAAGAATCCATCAATACTTAAAATAAATGTTTATGTTCACACGTGGACTAAACAGCAGTTAATAAACTATTGCTTCAACTGATCTTTTTTAACCTCAGTAAACACAGAAATGAACCGATCAAACTGCACATACCTCTGCACAGCCATGACTTGAACTGTGGTCGAAAGCTGATGACGTAACACACAGGTAGGCATGCCCTAATGCGATTATGATTGGTCGATTGATAAGCTTAAATCTGATTGGCTAAAGAGTGATTGGCTAAAGGCTACATTCACATTCAAGGATGAGCTCGTACATTTTTAAAATTGGAAAGTTTTTGTGCACAGTTGTATATCTACAAATTGTTTTTTGCATTTGTGTTTTATGAATATATAATTAAATTTTGTGCATGTGAATTGTTTTTTGTGCACATGAATTTAGTTTAATGCATGTGAAATTGGCTACGCATGTGTGCGTCATGTTTTTTGCGGGAATTATTAATGAGACTGATCTGGCTCCATATTAAACACAATGCAATGAAGTTCAAAATGTACACTGGGATATTGGCTGTTTATTAGCACTTATAAAGCACATATTAATGCCTTATTCTGCATCCTTTAATCACCCAATACCTAAACTTAAACCTGTTACCATGTATTTTGTATGATATGGTTACAAATTTTATGCTGCACCAAAAACCGCCCTTTGGGCTCATAATAAACTTTGAACCTGAACTTGAGAAAAACATAGTTAATAAAACATGCTATGTGATCTGATATGTGACGAGAGAATTACAGATTATTTGTACCAACATCCACAGAAAATGAGTCTGATGTTTTCCATGTAAAAGCTAAGGGAAAAGGTCTGAAATTCTGAAACTACAGATTTAGTTATGTATTGTATGTGTTTTCTTTTTACTTTTTTATAAAGGGTATTTAAATTTTTCAATTATGCTATTACAGCATGCCTGTAAAGTGCCACAAACAGCTGCCATGCATACATTGCAAATTATCATTTGTTTTTCACTTTATATGCTTTAAGGATAAGATCAATTCCATACTTTCAGCTTAATATTGTGTGCCAATGCAGGGATTTATTCATTTCTTTTACACACACATGCACAAATCAGATTTATTCACAAATGTTGCTTACCAAGTCAATATTGTAATAATGTAAAACTTCATATGGATTTATCTGAAACTTTCGCCAAATTCCTTTTGGGTTGGAGAGTTTTTATTGTACTCCTCGTCTCAAACATTGTACACAGTAAGTATCTTTTCAGGTACTTACAAAATGTTTGATCTCTCATGCCATACACAATAGGACTAACAAACCTGGGCATTATTTGGATTACTAAATAACTTAAAAATCTAATCTCCAGAATAAGCATCGGAAACATTTCCATCAGCAGCCTGTCCAGGACGGGCCCGACAAATGTTAGCAAGCACATCAGAAGCTGGATGCCATGTAGGATGATGGTACTCCGAGCTTTGTGAGCATCCAAGCTTGTGGCCTTTGCAACAAACATGATCTTTATGTAAGTATACACTATAGTTAGCCCCACAAATGCCAGGTAAATGATATACACAACAATTCTCTTTTCTATCATATATGGGTTATTGAACAGATAATCTCTGTAGCAGAAGATATTGCTGTAGAAGAAGGTTTGCGGTTGTGTAGCCAACAGGACGAACAGGTCTGGTAGAGCCTGGATGGCACTCAGGTTCCAGATTAGACCGATAAGGATGTATGTTTTACGTACGGTACAGATCTGAGCGTGACGCAAAGGGTTGCAGATAGCAACGTAGCGCTCTATAGCCATGGCGGCGAGGATCAGCGGTGTGTTGAGCGTTGTGAATATAGCGCTCAGCAATAGAACACAGCAGAAAGAGACATTGATAGTAAACACAGCGTAGCTTAACACATGAAGAATGACTGTCACCATCAGCTGAATCATGTCGTTGAACACCATGTGAATGAAGAGAATGTACCGAGGGTTTCCGTTGAAGATCTCATGCTTGATGAAGCTGTGGACGAGCGTGCCGTTGACATAGTTGATGGAGATGCACAAAGCGACCACTATCACATTCTTAGCCACCGCTGTGCTAAAGCTGTCCCGCAAAATCTTGGGTTGGGTGATGTTACCCACCAGTGAAACGTTCATCTTTTGATAACACCCCTTTCTGGAAGAAAACAGAGAACATGGAAGGTTAAACATTGTGCATCAAGATGTTTGATTACTAGAATGTCTAGAACAACGTCATTCTCAATATAAAATTCAATTGCATCAACAAAAGTAACATTCAATTGATCAAAGAGTCACAGTAATACCTCTGCAAACTTTCCAGCCTGTTGTGAAGGCAGCTGACGAGAAATCTAATTTTATACTATGTGATGCTCGTCTTGGTAATAGAGGTCAGTATCTGCGCATGACTAACCTCATGTGAATGTATGACTAACCTCAGAAGAGTTAAAGCAAATATTTCTATTAATTGTACATATTACTATTCAAATGCACCTTTTAAGGGTAAATAAGGTACAAAGTTGTCCTACTGTCCCAGTGACTACTGTCCTAAAGGTAAGAAATTTTGCGTGAAAAAAGTGAAAATAGCGATAGATTCTATTTACACAATGTAAAAATTAGGGATGATAATTCTTTATATTTGAAAGCCGATAACTGATATATTGGCCAATAAATCTTTTAAAAGTTTTATATCATTTTTGAGAGCCTGATTACAAAAACAAAAGTCTCACCATGAAAAACCATGTCCCAAGCACACAATTACTTATTATAATTTAACGTAGCCGATATGACAGACTTGCGCTGCACATGTTGCTCTGTACTGTATTTTCCTTTTTGAAGTGATTTCAATCATATTTCAAGTAGTTCAAACCCATCATGTTGAACAGCGCACATCTGAAGTGTCTCAGTTGAAGGAAATAATACATTATTTATCGGCCAATACCGGCCAATTTTTGGCGCATCCCTAGTGTAAACAGTAATTAGATACTATTTGCACCTCAGTATTTTAGTACATTATAAAACATTATGCAATAATAACATATTGAGTGTAAATTATATATTTATTATTAGGAGAATAAATCCCTCCCTACACCTACCCCTAACTCTACCCGATAAACACTTTATTATTAAATAACCGTTACGCTGCATTCACACGGTGGTGCCGGCGTTAACACTTCTCATTTACTTTGAATGGGTGACGTCATGCGTTGCCGAACTGAATTATGGGTTTCGTTGCGTCGCATCACTGGTGTTATGCGGCAGAAGTTGAAAAATGTTCAACTTTTCAAGCACCGACGCAGGCGTCAGTCAATCAGATCGTCTATGCAAATACCCTAGCGCAGACGCTAGCCAACTGCGTTCATGCAACACTGGAAAAGTAATGTGATTGGCTGTTGTCACTATGACGGTCGCGTCAGCACCAGCTTCAGACACGCCCTCCATCAATCGTTGACGCCGACGCCCGTGTGAATGCAGCATTAGGTACTTTTATTCCACTTTAAACATATTTTCTTCATATTTATTGAAAATAAATTTCTTTGCAATCTGACACTCTTAAGATCTGAAGAGATAAAGATGGTTAAAGTCTTTATCATTTTGCTTTCTTAGTCACATCAAATCGACTTTTTCTTTATTATTTCCATATGGCCAAAGGATATTTGCACCATATTGTGATAAAAGGAGCTTGATTAGTAGGTTTTCCTAGGCCTCACTGAGCTGATGGTGACTGTAATATACAGATTGAATCAGTATAGATGAGTAGGCAGCCAATCAGATCGCCTATGCAAATACCCTAGCACAGACGCTAGCCAATTGTGTTCATGAAACACTGGAAAAGTAATGTGATTGGCTGTTGTCACTATGACAGTCACGTCAGCAACAGCTTCACACACGCCCTCCGTCAAGCGTTTACGCTAGTGTTGTAGTACTCGAGACCGGTCTTAAGACATTTTTTTGAAGATCTTGGTCTTGTCTCGGTCACAGGGATTTTGCTTCAAGACCGGTCAAGACCACAACTGCTGGGATATCACTAAATTGCCGGTGCATTGTCTGATTTATGTATTAACATCATTAATGTGATTGGATGTACAATTTATTACTTCAGATGTAATCAATAACTTATTTCTTTGATTTATTTATTGTGGCGGTTTAGAAATTAATGGGGGATTGTGTCAAAAATGTCACCAAAATGAATACAAATGCTCACAAAATGTTGATATTGTTGCAAAAAAATACTTGTATGAGATCTGGATTTTTATATTATAACATGTGCTATAATTAAGCAGTATCACAAGAGCAAGAGAGCTGTTTTCACAAATTTGAGCATGACTGCAAACATGATAATGCTTTTATACAAACATTCAATACAAATGTTTTAAAAACCTTATTCTCAACATTATTTATGCATTTGTAATTTACCAATTCAGATGCATCTTCTGTACCTCTGCAGTGCAAAGATGAATTTTGTTGTTAATGATTTTATTTGATTGGTAACAGCTCTATATAGTGCCTTATTGTAATTATTATCATTGATTAAAAAGAAGTAATTTTTCAAGCGGTAATGTGGATCTTTATGAATTTAACGAGTGTTGGTCTGGTCTTGGTCTTGACTCAGGGTGCGTCTCAATCAGCTCCCAAGTTCAGTAGTCAGGGCACTGATCAGGGAGTCTGACATTTTAAGGGATGTCTCAGTCGCAGAATCCTTCCAGTGCACTGAAAAGTTCGCTCCCTAAAAAGTCCCACAATGCACCGCAAAAGTCAGGGTGCATCGATGGTCACTATGCTCCCTTAACGTAAGTTCTGAACCGTGAAACTTAAATCACGTGAGTCAACTCACTACACACATAACGACCCATAACGACACACGGTATGTGTTTTTAAAAATAGAAACCATTATTTTATTATATTTCAGCATAAACATACATCGTTAGACAGGTAATGAACACAATCTAGCTAACATTTATAATTTATTTAAGGCTGAAATGTTGCACGTATATGTAACAAGCTAAGTATTTATCATAATGTACTTTAAATAACATTACAAGTAATGTCATAAAGTTATCAGCTCTGCTGTTGTTCATAAATACCAGTAGTCATGTTGTTCAATGAGGATGTTGTCACGTCGCCGGAAATAGAGTCATCAGTGTCCCAATGTGTAGTGAGCCAGCGTCCTCTACTGTCCTTACCAGTGCCCGAATTTGTGTACACGATATAGTGATTCACAAGCTCGGGAGCTAGGGAACTGAATGAGACGCACCCTCAGTCTCGCCTTGCTTTGGTCTTGTCTTGGTCTCAACACACGTTGGTCTTGGTCTCGACTTGGTCTGAGATTAAGTGGTCTTGACTAAAACACTAATTGACGCTGACACCCCGTGTGAATGCAGTGCAAGGCGCATAGTAGATACTTTTGACGCAATCGACACGAGTTCGAATCCGTCTATAGAGTTCCGGAGGTCACGTGACCCATTCTGTTTATGACGCCATTTTGGCAGGCAGGAACAGCCGGCGCCAGCATGAGTTTCAAGGCAACGGAGTTCACTGCGCACTTTAATTCAAAAGACATAGACCTGTACATAGCAAAACTTAATAGATTAAACATAACAGATCCATATAATGCCCCCCATGTGCTTTTCACGTATATCGATAAATGGACAGATAGCTTTCCTGTCAGGACACCTGTTGCACCAGCAAGTTACAACTAGCCTAGTTTTGATGTAAATGGGCACTACAACTTATGCACTACTAAATATTTTTGCGTTACATCATTAAACTTAGTTGAAGCCTAAATCTACGTAGGCTATAAACTAAATATTTACAGAAGCCTCCGATCAGGAGTAACATTAACAGATAGAATAGTAGGCAGAACTGCATTAATAAGCTCGTTTTACATGTCAGACTTCAATTCTTTACGTATATGATAATGCTGACATACTATATACGCGCTTACATTTTATGAGAGAAAACATGTGAATAGATAACTGTTGGCGGTGAACACGAACTCGTCCAAAACAGCACCGCTGTGTGCATCTGTCCCATCGGCCCGTGTTGAGCATGTCAAATAAAATCAGTCAAAATCAATAAATGTAATTTCTTATTTTTTGGTTTCAGTATTTATTTATTTATCCTTAATTTCGTTTCAAATAGCCTAGTTTCTAAATTGCTCTATTGCCGAACTCCTTCTTCTTCTTCTTCTTCTACCTTTTCCCATCATAAATTAACATCCAGACCACCATGAGTAATGACCTTTGAACCGTTCTCTTATTGTAGTTTCTACTGATAAAAACACCTACATTTAAAATCAATGTATATAGCTTCTACTATATATTATCGCTACTAAAAAATAAATAATGCAACATTCCTGTTAATTATTCATTCTTATTTGTCTTCATTAAATTAAATGTAACTTCATTTTAAGATTATATAAATAATTTTATTTTATTTTTAAGAAATTCATTTTATTTAGCAATGATGCATTGATTGATCAAAACATTCACACACAGATATAACAACTGTTTTCAACATTGCTAAACAAATAATATAATAAGAAACATTTCTTGAGCATCAAATCAGCATATTAGATAACATGGGGAACACATATTTACTATAAACTATGACTTTTGCCTCAATAAACTCCAAATTTACTGCTTATTAATAGTTAGTAAGGTAGTGTTTAAGTTTAGGTATTGGGTATGATTAAAGGATGTAGAATATGGTCATGCAGAATAAGGCATTAATATGTGCTTTGTAAGTACTAATAAACAGCCAATAATCCCAGTAATATGCATGATAATAAGCAACTAGTTCATAGTGAGAATTGGACCCTTAAATAAAGTGTTACCAAATGATATAAAATACTTATTCACCTTAGATTTATTTTGTTTTTGGCTTTGACTCATTTGGCCAAATAAATCCATGATTGTGATATTCTATCAGATCATCAGTTAAATAATATTAGTGAATATCCCAATAAGGCTGTAAAGTTGCATCACCATGTCTTCACATCATCTTCATATCACACAGCTGTTAAAAAAGCAAACAAACAATTAACTCAAGCCTTTCTGGAAAAATCTGACCTTTCCCTCAGCATGTGTTTGTGTTCCTAAAAAAAGGCAATCATTCACAAAAGGGAGCATTGTTGGGATAACAAGACATTTGTCCTTTCAACATCTGAGCTGCAGTGTGTTTGGGGCAATTAACACGCGTCCACTGAGGCTAGCGGGACTCTCTGACATTTCACAACCTCCACTGAGTCTAGTGTGAGCAGGAGCGAATCGAGCGTCGAGCTGCAGGCAAAAGGTCAAAGCAGCAGGAACACTTGTTGTTCCGAAGCTTGTATTCTTGGGAGTGATTAGCACGTCTATGGGGAGATGCAGAGAAGATCATGGGACATAATAAGAGAGATTGCGTTAGACGTTTAAAGGTCTGTTGGCATCAAGAGAGATTCTGTTTTGAAATGTCAGTGCTAAGGGTCTGATGTAATGTTGAGTTAGCTGATGTAAATGTTGATCAATCAAAAAGTCTGAAAAAAAATTGTGGATGTATGTCATATTCAAGTAATAATAAACTTGATCGTATTACTCAGTGGCACAAGAACATGTTTTGCCCATAAAGCCACACTTAAAAACACCTTAATGCTACTTAACATAAGATGTCAAACCAAGTAACATTTCTGAGTGAACGCAAAATCATTGAAGTATATTTTTTTCTCCCATCTCATATTTTTTGCATCCCCATGTCCCTTTAGGGGCTCCGTAGAGCACTAATCCAGATTTGGTCATCTGAAAAAATTGTGTATCTGCATCAGGATGATCTAATTTTGCTTTGAAAAACTGGCACAAAAACAAGATGGATTACCTGATCCTGCATAGACGAACATGGGATTTCCAAATCCAGATCATTCTGATCCAGGTTAAACCTTTTGAACAACTGGCTATACACTCACCTAAAGGATTATTAGGAACACCATACTAATACTGTGTTTGACCCCCTTTCGCCTTCAGAACTGCCTTAATTCTACGTGGCATTGATTCAACAAGGTGCTGAAAGCATTCTTTAGAAATGTTGGCCCATATTGATAGGATAGCATCTTGCAGTTGATGGAGATTTGTGGGATGCACATCCAGGGCACGGAGCTCCCGTTCCACCACATCCCAAAGATGCTCTATTGGGTTGAGATCTGGTGACTGTGGGGGCCATTTTAGTACAGTGAACTCATTGTCATGTTCAAGAAACCAATTTGAAATGATTCAAGCTTTGTGACATGGTGCATTATCCTGCTGGAAGTAGCCATCCGAGGATGGGTACATGGTGGTCATAAAGGGATGGACATGGTTAGAAACAATGCTCAGGTAGGCCGTGGCATTTAAACGATGCCCAATTGGCACTAAGGGGCCTAAAGTGTGCCAAGACCACACCACACCATTACACCACCACCACCAGCCTGCACAGTGGTAACAAGGCATGATGGATCCATGTTCTCATTCTGTTTACGCCAAATTCTGACTCTACCTTCTGAATGTCTCAACAGAAATCGAGACTCATCAGACCAGGCAACATTTTTCCAGTCTTCAACTGTCCAATTTTGGTGAGCTCGTGCAAATTGTAGCCTCTTTTTCCTATTTGTAGTGGAGATGAGTGGTACCCGGTGGGGTCTTCTGCTGTTGTAGCCCATCCGCCTCAAGGTTGTGCGTGTTGTGGCTTCACAAATGCTTTGCTGCATACCTCGGTTGTAACGAGTGGTTATTTCAGTCAAAGTTGCTCTTCTATCAGCTTGAATCAGTCGGCCCATTCCCCTCTGACCTCTAGCATCAACAAGGCATTTTCACCCACAGGACTGCAGCATACTGGATGTTTTTCCCTTTTCACACCATTCTTTGTAAACTCTAGAAATGGTTGTGTGTGAAAATCCCAGTAACTGAGCAGATTGTGAAATACTCAGACCGGCCCGTCTGGCACCAACAACCATGCCACGCTCAAAATTGCTTAAATCACCTTTCTTTCCCATTCTGACATTCAGTTTGGAGTTCAGGAGATTGTCTTGACCAGGACCACACCCCTGAATGCATTGAAGCAACTGCCATGTGATTGGTTGATTGGATAATTGCATTAATGAGAAATTAAACAGGTGTTCCTAATAATCCTTTAGGTGAGTGTATATATATATTCCTAGCTAGCAAGAATATGTTCTAAGAACGTTTTGCTTGTTCCCATTAAGTTATGAAACTTGTTCTCTGAGCATTCAAAACGTCCAGTTTTTAAAAAAAAATCTTTGTAGTGTGAATGTTAAGGGAACATTCCATTTGATCATTTTACAAACATTAAGGGAATGTTACCTTTGAATGTTCTCAACATTCTGAATCAAGTAACATTTAAAAAAAAAAAAACATTAAACGAACGTTGAACTAAAATGTTTCAGAAAAAAAAAAGTTCATGAATGATGTATGAATAATGTTTTTGTGCTGTTTTGATAAAGTTATTAAAGGTCAGATTACTTTGAACAAATGCTCTATTAAAGGCACAATATGTAATTTTCGCCACTAGAGGGCACTTATTCAAAACAAAGGCGCCTTGATTTGGCGGGATCATGGGAGTTGTTGTCTTCACCTCTACAGCCGGTGGAAAAGAATCCGACTGGCAGAAATCATATTCATGGATGAGCTAATGTATTAAAGATTTATTAACATTACTGTAGTATGAAGCTGGGTGGAGCTGAACGAGGTGCTGGAGCGATTGCTAATGAGAGACGAGTGCGACACATGACTCGAGAGCAGTGGAGCTTTTTTCTGCTGCAGACGAGCGCTTCCGCTTCTTCCACTCATGCGTATGTGGGGGAACGCAGCGCTGTTTCCCTTTCTTTCAGTCACTCCAAGTAACGTCAGTGACTGACGAATGGGGGTTTCACCTAGAAGCCTATCATCTTCGAGATATTAGAAAACGCCCAATGGCAGGCCAATGCCATGGGCATGCGGAATTTGCATAGCGTGGCTCCGCCCCACAGCATGGGTATATAAGGAAGTACGCTGGCAACATCGCATTATGTTTCTGCTTCGGAGCCAAGAGTATCTCTCTCTTCACTCCTCAAGCCTTCTGGGTATCTTCAGCTTCTTCGAGACGAGCAGCTTTCCAGTCGGTGTTGGTGTTACGGCGCGTTCCAGCGATCGTTTACTGCCTGCCTGCTGATCTGTGCAGTGGTCTGCATTCAGCTGGTATTCGGTCCCTGGGCGCGTCGGCATCACTGCGAAGCTTCCTCTCACAAAAGAGCTCACACGTGGCACGTCTTTTTAAAGATGTCTCACCCGTGTGCTTCTGGGTGCGGTCGGTCTCTGCCGCCCTCTGATGGGCATGAACACTGTCTGACGTGTTCCACTGCGGGAACATGACCATCTCGATGCTGCGGTCGAGACTCAATGAGCTCCGTTCCGGAGCGAGAGTCCCCTCTGCCACACCCCAATCTGCTGTCTCCTCGCGAGACAACACTTTGGCTGGTGGCCAGGGTGACCTGAGGGTGACGGTGTGGAATAAAGCCCCGGCGCTCATGCCTCGGGCCACACCCCCCTCTAGCGCACCGCTCCCCCCGTGCGCTCAAACTGTAGCAACGGAGCCGGCTCCTGCTGTTCCGTCTGTTGCGTTTGGGCCCGCAGAGGACGAGGAGATGTCGATCGCCGCATCTCAAGGTGGGCTAGAGTCCTCTGAGGATGATGATTCGGCTATGCTGCCACCTTCCGGTGTGCCAGCATTGCCCGAGTCGGACCCAGAGCTGACAGCCATGCTTTCCCGGGCAGCCGCGAGTCTCGGGTTGGAGTGGAACCCTCCGCCCGACCTGAGCGCTCGCTGCTGGACGATTGGTTTTTGGGGGCGCCGCGTTCTGACACCCGTCAGGCCCAATACCTTTTTTCCCGGAGGTGCATGAGGAGGTCACGCGGTCCTGGAAGGCCCCGTTGTCTTCCCTCGACCGTTCGGGGGCCTCCTCCGCCTTCTCTGCCCTCGATGGGGCCGCGGCCAAAGGGTACACTGGGGTTTCCCCGGTTGAACGCTCTGTTGCGATGCAACTGTGTCCTCAGAGTGCTTCAACCTGGAAGGTGACCGCACGCTCCCTGGGCCAGGTGATGTCCACAGCTGTGATCCAGGAGAGACACCTATGGCTCAACCTGGCCGATATGCGGGACGCCGAGCGAACCCGGTTCCTCGACGCTCCCATATTCCAGGATGGGCTATTCGGCGGCGCGGTTGAGAGCTTCGCCCAACAGTTCTCAACCGCTCCAAAAGCAGACTGAGGCCATTAAACATATACTGCCCCGGCGGCCAGCTGCTGCTTCCACCCAGCCGCCGGCACAGTCGCCTCAGCCTGCTCGCAACCGAAAGCGCCCTCCCGCCTGGCCCCAGCAGCAGGAGGACGCCGCAGGAAGGCGCCCCAGTCCGTGCCAGCACCGCAGCCCGCCAAGCGCCAGGCTAAGCGGCGCTCCTGACGCGGACAGCTCAGGGATGGGCAGTTCTTTCCAGGAGATGGTAGCAGGACCACTCCTTCCCCCGGTGGAGGGCCGGGGGAGAATCCTTTGTTCCGCTGCTGGCCCCCGGGTCAGCAGCACCCTATTTTGGTCAAAGAAAGAACTAACTTGCCCATCCCTGAGCACCCAGAGACCGATGGCAGTGTGCACCGCCCCCGGGCCACGCCACTCTCGTCCCTCTCTGACGCCAGTCTCCTCTCAGAGCAGACCCCAGTGGAACGCACGTCAGTCCCTGGTCTCCTCTGTCAGGACGAGGCTGCTGACCGTGCCCCCACCCCGGGATGCTACGCCTCCCACGTCCGGGCCGGTCATGCCACCTCGCTGCACCACCCGGGGTGCGCCTGTGGTTCGCTTGTCCCCATTGGTGCAGTTCTTGGGAGCCTGGCTAGAGCTTACGGGACTGTCCCGCTGGGTCGCGAAGACCATCAGGTTCGGCTATGCGATTCAGTTTCGCTCAGGCTCCTCCCCGCTTCCGGGGAGTCCGCTATACCATGGTGGGGCCCAATGCCTCAGTCATGCGTGCGGAGGTTGCTACCCTGCTGGTGAAGGGTGCGATCGAGCCTGTCCCTCCAGCCGAAATGAAGTCTGGCTTCTACAGCCCCTACTTCATTGTACCCAAGAAAAACCGGTGGGTTACGACCGATCCTGGACCTGCGCGTCCTGAACCGATCCCTTTACAGGCTTCCGTTCAGGATGTTGACAGCGAAACGCCTTTTCGAATGCGTTAGTCCAGCCGATTGGTTTGCAGCGATCGACCTGAAGGACGCCTACTTCCATGTCTCCATCCTTCCCGTTCCTGCGGTTTGCTTTCGAGGGGCGGGCATATCAGTACGCGGTCCTCCCATTCGGGCTAGCTCTGTCCCCTCGCATCTTTACAAAGATTGTCGAGGCAGCCCTTGTGCCACTCAGGCAACACAGGGTTCGCATCCTGAACTACCTCGACGACTGGCTCATACTGAGTCACTCTCGAGAGCAGGTGTGCGAACACAGAGACCTAGTGCTCCAGCACTTAGCCCGTCTGGGCCTTCGGGTCAACTGGGAGAAGAGCAAACTCTGCCCCGTGCAGAGGATCTCTTTTCTCCTGGGGCATATGGCATCTGCAGCCGCGGTAACGCCGCTCGGATTGCTTCATATGAAATCGCACTGGCTTCGCGATCGAGTCCCGAGATGGGCATGGCAGTCGGGCATGCTCCGGGTCCCAGTGACTCTGGCCTGCCTGCAGACCCTCACCCCGTGGTCGAATCTCAGCTTTCTACGGGCCGGAGTGTACTTAGAACGAGTTTCCAGGCATATTGTTGTATCAACAGATGCCTCCACCACGGGCTGGGGTGCCATGTGCAATGGACATGCTGCCGCGGGCTCCTGGACAGGACCCCAGCGCCTCCTGCATGTCAATTGCCTCGAGTTGCTGGCAGTACGGTTCGCCCTGCTCCGCTTCAGAGCGTTGCTCAAGGGTCAACATGTACTAGTCCGGTCAGACATCACGGCCACAGTAGCGTACATCAACCATCAAGGTGGTCTACGTTCCCGCCGTATGTCTCAACTCGCTCGCCATCTCGTTCTATGGAGTCAAAAGCATCTGAGGTCCCTTCGTGCTGTCCATATCCCAGGAACCCTGAACCGTGCAGCCGACGAGCTCTCACGGCTTCAGCCACTTCCGGGAGAATGGAGACTCCATCCCCAGACGGTTCAGCTGATTTGGGAACAGTTTGGCGACGCACAGGTAGATCTGTTTGCCTCCCACGACTTCCCATTGCCGCCTGTTTTATTCCCTGACCGAGGGCCCCCTCTGCACGGATGCTCTGGCGCACAGCTGGCCGTGGGGCTTCCGCAAATATGCGTTTCCCCAGTGAGCCTTCTCGCACAGGTTCTGTGCAAGATCAGGGAGGACAAGGAGCAGTTCCTTTTGGTCGCCCCGTACTGGCCCAGCCGGACCTGGTTCTCCGAACTCGTACTCCTTGCGACAGCCCCACCCTGGTCCATACCTCTGAGGAAGGACCTCCTTTCTCAGAGACGGGGCACCCTCTGGCACCCGCGTCCCGATCTTTGGAACCTCAACGTGTGGCTCCTGGACGGAATGCGGTAAATTTGAGTACCCTACCACCTCAGGTGGTGGCTACCATCACAGCCTTGTCTACAAGACACGCCTATGCGTTGAAGTGGAACCTCTTCGTCACCTGGTGTTCTTCTCGCCAAGAAGACCCCTGGAAATGCCCGATCGGGTCTGTGCTCTCATTCCTCTAAGAAGGGTTGGAACGAAGGCTGTCTCCTTCCACCCTCAAGGTGTATGTGGCCGCGATATCAGCCTACCACGACCTTGTGGAGACGAAACAGGTAAGTCAGCACGACCTGATAATCAGGTTCCTGAGGGGAGCGACTGAATCCTCCTCACAGGCATTTTCGGTTGACGAAGCGTGCCTAGAATTCGGGCCGGCCAACTCTCACGTGATCCTGAGACCCCGTCCTGGATATGTGCCCAAGGTTCCCACCACTCCGTTCAGGGACCAGGTGGTGAACCTGCAAGCGCTGCCTTTGGAGGAGGCAGACCCAGCCTTGGCACTGCTCTGTCCAGTACACGCCCTCTGTGCTTACGTAGACAGAACGCAGTGTTTCAGGACCTCAGACCAGCTCTTTGTCTGTTATGGTGGGAAGCTGAAGGGAAAGGCTCTCTCCAAGCAAAGGTTGTCTCACTGGATAGTGGACGCCATTGTCTTGGCTTACCAGACGCAGGGGTATCCACCAGGAGTGTGGCCTCCTCTTGGGCTTTAGCGCATGGCGACTCGCTGACAGACATCTGCAGAGCTGCAGGCTGGGCGACACCTAACACATTCGCCAGATTCTATAATCTCCGAGTGGAGCCAGTGTCCTCTCATGTACTCGCCTCTACCAGTGGCCGGTAATGGAATAGGCTCAGGTGTCTTCGCTTGCTCGCCATTCCTCTCCACGGATGGGATACGTGCGATATTCTCCTCAGGTAGTTTCCCTGAAACCCTGAGTTACTCCAGCACTGTCGATGCCGACACCAGTGCGTCTGCCCACTCGCTCAGGCCCTCATGTCAGGCTTGGTGCCACCGTGTGCATGGTTCCCCTGGGGGTAAAATTTCCACCTTCGGCTGGTTCCCCAGAGTTCTTCCATATGCAGCCCCTTGCGGGTCATATGTGTCTCCTTAAGTCCTCCCTACGGGTAGGCACTTTGGCGCATACTTCCACCTGGAATATGCTTCCCAGTGTACCTTGGTATTCCTGTGCTAAGTTGGAGTCCTTCGTCCGTACTAGCTTACGACAGGGAGCTCACACTTACGCAGGGCACTGGACGACAGCCGAGTGGCGTGATTAGATTGGGACCCCCATTTGTCAGTCACTGACGTTACTCGGAGTGACTGAACGAAAGGGAACGTCTCGGTTACGTATGTAACCCTCGTTCCCTGAGGAGGGAACGGAGACGTAACGTCCCTATGCCACTTCCGCTGTACAGCTGAAACGGCCGGGAGTTCAGTCTTGGCTCCTCAGCAGGTAAACATAATGCGATGTTGCCAGCGTACTTCCTTATATACCCACGCTGTGGGGCGGAGCTACGCTATGCAAATTCCGCATGCCCATGGCATTGGCCTGCCATTGGGCGTTTTCTAAGATCTCGAAGATGATAGGCTTCTAGGCGAAACCCCCATTCGTCAGTCACTGACGTTACGTCTCCGTTCCCTCCTCAGGGAACGAGGGTTACATACGTAACCGAGACGTTTATCATATTACACACATTTGAGTGTGTTGTGAGTTATGTTATAATGCTACTCTGTCTCTACTATGAGACACTTGTTCACACTGCAGTGAGATCGATATTAGGCATGGTAAAACATGGTACTCGCAGTAAATCAAGAAAACCAGATTTAAACAATAAGACTAACTGTGTTGAGCTGTAGAACAATGATTAGTTTTCTTTCGATGAATGATCCAAACAGTTGCTCACCTGTCTAATAAAACACATCATATATTAAAGCGTATTTGGTATTACCATGGTTTCTACAAAATAAATCAAGGGTAACGCGGGTATGATGGTATGATTCTTTGGATTTAAACATTCTTGGAAATATTTGGGATAATGTAAGTCAACAAAATATATAACATTGTTCTAGTGGTTTTTGGATATTTTAATCCAAAAATCTTACATATTGTGCCATTAACACTACTAGAAGAACATTTGTTTATAACTTATATACACTGTGAAAGAATACAGACACACTTTAATTGTTTTAAAAAAGATTGTTATTAGGAAAATCCAAAAACATACAAGAATTCACATATAAGAGCCTTATAATGGGGCCTTTTTGCAAACGTCTAGAAAACATAAAAACCTGAGGCCAGAGTACTCTGAGGTATCTTAACTGGATTCTGTATGTGTAAATTACATTTTAATAATAACAATAATAATAAAAAAAAACTGCAATCTTAAGGGGCACTTTTACACACTACCCTGTTTACACAAATCTCATTTTAGTGTTAACAAACCATTCAGGCAATTCTTGAGTAAAAAAAATGTGTTTGCAGTCCAGTTAAACAATTAACAAATATTAGACATGTTCCTCTGACTATTTCAAATATTCAGGCACGACATTGATGGGAAATAGCTTTGGTAATATGGAGTGAGTGCATCATTTGGCTCATTGTGTCTCTCTCTCTTTTGGTATCAGTATTTTGTCTGTAAAATAGTGTCATTTTTAACGAATAGTTTTTTGTAATATATTTATGCATAAAAGCAAGGTTTTATAGATCCACACAAATTTAGTGCCAAAAAAAACAACAACAAAAAACATATGCAAACATGATAATGATGACAATATTTCAGAGTGGTACCAAACACTTCATTTCCCTTTTTAGTGTATAAATGCTAATATCAAATTTGCCATAAACACATACCTCTTTATAAACCATACAATACAGATTGTATAAATAGGGAACAATATTCGCCATGTCCAAAAAGGGCATCAGAACTATTTGGCCTCATGCCTCAGACATCTACACCTGTAGATCTTTGGATTGTAGGGCCCTTGACACCCAGCGGGCCCCGTCCTCCTCCATGCTGTTGTGTGGTGTGCTCTTTCATTTTCTCGTGAGCAACTGGTTCTCCAGCACTTCCAATCGCTTGGTCATAGCTGACAGTGACATACAGTTAAGGAAAATACTACAATAAATGATCATATAATCATACTGAATCATTTTCTGAAGATGTGAGAGAAGTTTGTCTGTGCAAATTTTTTGGGGGGGTTCATTAGTAGCTCAAGTCAAAAGAGCAAATTCTGATGTGTCTACACTCTTAAAGATCCCCTGTGATGAAAATCAAGTTTTTAATGGTGTTTATATGTCTATGTGGTGTTTTTGGTGCATTCAGACAAGCAATGTGCAAATTCATCAGTCAACACCATTGTATTTTCTCCTTAAAACAAACGACCTTGTGACCAATTACGTCAGCATGTGGGCGGGGCTTTAGCATATCATTAACAATTATCTGAATCAGGGAGTCTCAAGAGAAGCCATACACAGTGATACCTTTGTGCAGCGTTTACTACAGTAACTTGAGTAAAAGTTGAGTGAGTGGATCTCTGAGCTGGCGAGTGAGTGGAGGCGGGGCTAATTTGCATATTCATGATTCTGCGCATACTAAATGAAGCAAGGGTGTCGAGTTACATTCAAGCTATTTTAAGGCATGAAGAATTTTTTTTCACAGGAAAAAACATTTAAATACGTAATTTTAGTGATCAAAGATGAGTTTTAAGGGATGAAATGATTGGCTACAGGGGGACTTTATTTCTTTATTGGCATTGATGGCTCCATAAAAAACCTTTAACTTCCATTGAATCTTTTCATTCTACAAAAGGTTCTTTAGATTAGTAAAATGTTCTTCAAACTAAGACAAAATGGTTCTTTTAAGAACTGTTCAGTTAAAGGTTCTTTGGGGAACCCAAAAAGGTTCTTTGAAAAGCTCCTTTTGGAGTATATTCATTTTCATATTCATATTCATATTTTTATAGGCCAAAACCCAGAAACGAGGTATCATATCACAGATCATATGCGTGAGTCAGCACAGACCATAAAACGTATCACACCAGTTTAAATTCTGCACAGAATGATACTTTAAAGCGATATGGAGGAGATCAAGAGGAGAAACGGTTAGAGATTAGGAGGAAACTGCAGCTTTACCAAGCTCAATGGCTCTGGCCGAGCTCTGATATAAACTAAACGCTATTGGCTATTTAAAAAAAGGGGTGGAGCTGTTCGATATGTCCCGCCCTGTCTTCCTGTTTCAGTGGAAATTACATCAACACATTGAATAATGCTGCACATTTCAAGGCACTTCAGTGGACCTTTAAAGCCGTCAGTCTGATTATTTCAACTTATTTAACTTATAATTCTGGAATTCTTGGTGAAAAAACTACATTACCCATGATGCTATACAGAAAATTCCACCAATCAGAGAGTAGCAAGAAGCAAAACACGACAAAAGTGCTCTTTAGCTCCGCCCACTCCCATGAAGCACGGCTCACAAAAGTCGTTAAGTACACAGTTTTGTACCTTTGTCCAATTTTCAAATACTTTTTAGCTTCAAATTAAAGTTTGTAATGTTATGATTCACCTCATAGCTGATTGGCTTGGTTCATGTCCTATAACGCTATGAGAGAAATTAATAAAAAAAATGCTTCAGGAAACAACGCCACCAAAAAAGTGGGCGGGCACTGTTGCACTCTATAGACCTTATGTAGCCACGCCCCTTTTCAGCTCTGCGCTCGTTGTGTTCTGTCTTCCGGTTTGTATTTCAACACCATGAAGGAAAGATCTAACAGATTTATATGAATGAAGTGCTCGCTTTGAAATCTTGACATCCGCTTCATACATGACAACTTTCATTAACTCTACAATAAGTAAATCCACTTCACCAGCTAGTTACTCTGCGATGCTATAGAAACATATAACAATTTACATATTTACACCAAAAAGTACACCATGACAGTGGCCTCTCTGCCACTTTATTTATAGATGCAGTAGAGAGAAAAGACAGAAAATGATAAGATGAGATTGCATCATGAGCAATAGAGCTCAAAGAATCGAAGCAAGCATGCAAGCTGTGAAGGACTTCTATCAGTAGTTTAACTGTGATGAGAGCCATGAAGCATCATCCTTCCTTTGTAATCTCATCAAATTCTAATGAAACGGATCTAGCGGAGACTTGCATCTGCATCTAGTAGTCCAGAACATCTGTTCTGGCCTCAGTCATGGGACAAGGGCTCTTTTGAGCTTTGATAAATGATGCTGAGTGAGAGATCTGAAACAAAGAGCCATTGAAGCATGTGGTCACAGAGGTTTATGTCAGGAGCCAAAGCAGAGGGGCCAGTCTGGAACAGATCAGACCAACAGACACAACACAGGGGCTTCTGTTAAACCCTTTAGCTTGTTGTAATAATGCGTAAATCCACTAGTTATACACTACCGCTCAAAAAGTTTGGGGTCTGTAAGATTTTTTTTATGTTTTTAAAAGAAGTCTCTTCTGCTCACCAAGGCTGCATTTATTGATTTGTTAGATCAAAAATTCTTAGAATTTAAATAACGGTTTTGCATTTTAATATATTTTAAATATATAATTTATTCCTGGGAATTTTTAGCATCATTACTCCAGTCTTCAGTGTCACATGATCCTTCAGAAATCATTCTAATATGATGATTTGATGCTCAAGAAACATTTATGATTATTATCAATGTTGAAAACAGCTGCTTGATATGTTTGTGGAAACCCTGATGAACCTTTATTTTCAGGATTCTTTGATGAATAGAAAGTTCAAAAGAACAGCATTTATTTGAAACAGAAATCTTTTGTAACATAAATGTCTTTGCTGTCATTTTTTAAAGTTGCTGTATGTCATTTTTGAGGAGTTTGAGGAGGAGGGGGCGGGGGAAATTAATATCTCCAATATTTTAAATTTGGACTGCAGTACCCATTTCGACCACTAGCTGTCAATATTACATACGGCTCCTTTAACTATTTAATGTCTTTGGCGAGTAAAAGTATTAATTTCTTTCTTACTGATCCCAAATTTTTTAACAGTATGTGCCAACTTAAGTGGCAAAAATGTAAATGTACAATAAAAACATATTTATGCTTAATGAACATTTATTTACTAAATGCTGTATAACATTTTTTTTGACATTTTCTGTAGAAAAGTACAAAAGTTGCCACCACAACACTAGGGTATTTAGGGTTGTGCAATTAATCGTAATTGATTTTCGATTAAAACAAGATAAAACAAGATAATCGATGTGAAACGGTTATTTTCACATTCTGTCCCGCACACCTTCCTTTCGTTCCTCCCTAAAAGCCCAAACTTGACATCCAAATCAGCCGAATAAGCGAGTGTTGTAAAATGCAGTCTACTGTTGCTAAACTGCGAGACGTGCTTGATATTAAACAGTGTTATTAAAAGCGTATTAAGCCGTGAAAGAGATACTGTTCCCCAGGCGGCCTCCAGTGCACACGCTCCGAGACGGGGCTGAACGCGCATAAGCGAAGTATACTGTGGATTCAGATACGCGCCTAAACGCTCAAATAGCCAACACACAAATATGATCGAAATTATGTTTTGTTAAGTATCCTCGTAACCACAGTCGGTTACGTCTTAAGTGAATGTAAACACTGAGAGAGTGTGTGTGTGTGTAACAGTATATTGGATCCGTGCGTTAGCTCTTAAAGTGACAGCAGCCTAATAAATCATCTGCAGTCATTAATGTTAATCAAACAACAAAACACAAAGATAAAATCACACTGCTCTTGAATGAATAAACTGTAGTTTTAATAAGGATTAGTCTATATTTAATGTATACAGCAGTGTTATTTTACATTTGATTGTTCTGTTGTAGGCACTTATCTGAATACCACTCTTATCTTCTGAAAACCTAAAGCACTGTTTATTTAATTTTTTGTCGGTTTTGTTTGTAATTAGTTTCTTTGTTCGTACTGTATTGCTGTCTGTTAATTTGTCTTTGTTACTATTTTGAGGACTTTTACTTACATTAATTAACCTAGTTTTAGTTTTTGCTTAAGTATTGATAATTGTCAAATTGACATTTAAAATGTATCATATCACCCACCTATAATCGTGTTCAATAATCATGATTTCAATATTGAGCAAAATAATCGTAATTCAGATTTTTACCATAATCGAGCAGCCCTAAGGGTATTGTGGGTCATTGTCAGGGTGTTGCTATGCAGTAGCTAGGGAATTGTTGTTTGTTTCCAGGCAGTTGTTTAGTGGTCAAAAGTCAAAAGAGCCCAGTTCATGATATTCTGGTCTCTAGATATGGCTCAGGTCCTTCCTTCAATGCAAGTCTGGGGTTTCTTCACCCGTTTCATCATCATAAATCTGATCTGTTAGAAACTAAACAGCTGTCGGAGCCGATAGCTTCATGGGCAGAGCTCCGACATGTAGCGTGGTTGCATCGACCCGAGTCCGAGTTCCAGCTTGGAGACCTGTCCCATTCCCATCCCCCCTCTTCACTTCACTTCCTGTCAATTATCTATACTGTCCTATCTCAATAAAAGCAAACATGCCAAAAATAAATCTTTAAATAAATAAAAAAACCTGATGACTTGAGATATCATTCATGTCCAAAGCATAAATGATGCAGGATGAATTACACTGCAATGTTAAATACTTAAGGTTAGGGATGTTACATGGTGTAGTTGCATAACTGAATCTGTAATGAAGGATATGTTTCTGGGTGAGCTGGTCTAGGGTGGACATCGTGACCTGTTGGAACTCCACAAGACTTTCACAAGCGCAGGGGTTCTTAACCTCCACCTCTCCTTGACTCTCAGCTGAAAAATGTTGCGATAAGTGAGTGAGAATTAAATAACCAAACTTTATTATAAAAAGAATATACTGTATATATAGGATACTCATTGGCACCTTCTTAGGTAAACAATGCATGTGTGTGTGTGTATATCAGGCTCTAGATGGTGCTAAAGAAAAACATACTGTGTAGTTGTGTGTGCTATCTAATGCAGATGCATTCATGTCTGGTATCTATGTGTGTGTCTTTCAAACGCACCTGGGCAGACATTGAGTTTGAGGTTCTCAGCGATCTGACTGATGGCACTGAAGTCCGCGCTGTAGAAGAAGTGTTTTTCCACAGGGTCGGAGGCGATCTCTCTCAGCTCATCCTCCACGGCTTTACCCACACCAACAGCATACATGGTGATTCCTGAAACACACAAGACACATCGAAAGTTCCAAAGGACAGACATTTCATCAAAAAAGTCAACTAGGTATAAAATAGGTTAAAAAAATAGGTATATATTTTTTTCTTTTTCAATAAAAAGTTGAGAAGATGCTTAACCTTTAGAAAATATTGACTTTAAATATATGTAAAAATGTATATATTTTTTATTTGATAGGTTTGAATTTTTTGACAAATTGGGACATATCTGATTACATTAAAAAAATTAATCTAATTTCTTTCAATCTGTCCTAGAAAGAAAAGAAAAGAAAAAAAAAAAAAAAAAAATTATATATATATGTATAAACAGCTGTCGGAGCCGATAGCTGTGTATATATATATATATATATATATTAGGGCTGTCAAAATTAACGCATTAACGTAAATTCATTTTAAAGGCACTAATTTTAATAACGCGCGATTAATGCAGCGTGCATTTTCTGTTTGACTGACGTAAACAGACGTAAAGGATGCAGCAGCAAACAGAAATTCTGTTGACAAGAGAAAAGTTGTCTGCATTTATTGTCGATGTGAATTAAGTTAACTTATATGACAACTTATATGAAGAGGAGAAAGCTAAAGTTGAGGAGGCGTTGAGACAGACAAACACGGTTGCGCTCACCGGAGACTACTGGACTTCCCTCAGTAACCATAGCTACCTGGGTGTTACAGCATTATTACACATTATTTTCACACGCAGTGGAAACTTCGGTCGCACGCTTTGACCGTTATGAAGACAGAGGCACTATGTTGACGTTTGCGCTGAGCACTTTCTACAAGTAACCGGACGGTGGAACATTGAACTCAAAATTAGCATACTGACCACTGATAGTGCACGCAACATGATTGCAGCGGCCAGGCAGCTCCCGTTCGAGCATATGCCTTGCATTGCACACAGCCTCCACAGAGCTATCACAGTTTGCCCTGTCGTGCGAAAATGTAAACAGGCTTGTGTACGTAAATTGCTCAGTGCAAAGAAAGAGAAGTAATGGGAAACTGGTATTTCTGTTCTTTTTTTATGTGTCTAATAGACATGAACAAGTACTTTGAAAAACATCTATGACCTTTCATACATGTCTAGTCTTCATGCTCTGTTGAGTATGGTTTCACTAATAATAAACATACATTGGCATAAAGCATCCATATTTGTCCATACCCATGTTGATTAGAGTATTAAAAACTTGAAAATTATTCATTTAAGGTACATTTAAAAAAAAAATGTGCGATTAAGTTGCGATTAATCACAATGACAATCATGCGATTAATCGCGATTAAATAATTTAATCGATTGACAGCCCTAATATATATATATATATATATATATAAATGATTACAATATTTACCAAAAAAAATATTGTTAAAAAGCCAGACAAATTTTTTTTAAAGTTTGATAAAGGAACATATATATATTATTTTTTTATTTATATTTTTAAAAATTTTGGAGAATGTAGGACATTTCTGATAACCAATAAAAAATAATTGATCTAATATGTTATAATCTGTTCTAGAAATAAATAAAAAATATAAAACATTTAAAATATATATAAATTATTATAATAATTACCACCAAAAAAACCTAAATGTTAAAAAGCTAGACTAGACTAAATGTAAAAAAAATTTAAGTTTGGTAAAAGAACATACTTGTATATATATTTATATAAATATATATATTTTTTTAAAAATTGGTGAATTTAGGACATTTCTGATGACATAAAAAAAAATGTATATAATATGTTATGATCTGTTCTAGAAATAAATAAATAAAATATAGAACATATATATTTGTATCATCTCTGTGACTGTAACGCTTTGGACTTTAAATAATAATACCTGCTTCCTTGGCCTTCTTGGCCCACTCTTGAATATCATCCTGTGAACGTCCATCAGTAAAGACCAGGCCAATCCGTGGGATGTTCTTCCCAGCAGGACGGGCTCCATCAGCCTCGGTGAAGCTGTTCTCCACCATGTGTTTGAGAGCCAAGCCTGTCATGGTTCCCTTCTCCATGTATTCCACATTCATCACAGCCTTTTTGATCTCTTCTTTTGTCTGATACATGCTGAGCGGGAACTCTGTCCGCACTCGGCTTGAATACTGGACGAGACCCACGCGTGTTCCTTTATGGGAGACGTCCAGCTGATCCACAACCTGGTTGACAAACTGCTTGACAAGCTCGAAATTCTGTGGCCGCACACTCTTGGAACCATCGATGAGGAGGACCAGGTCAATGTTGGAAGAATGACAGGCTAGAAGAGGGCAAGAGAAATGAACAAACATGTATTTCTGGACTGTGACAAGTCATTTTTTTATTGAAAATGTTTTAATAATGCTTAGCAGAGAAAGTGGGACTTATTTTAGATTTATAAAGGTGTCTAAAAGTGTCTAATTGTTGTGACAAAAACTGCCACAAAACAGAACTGCACAAATAATTTTTGTGGTGCTTTCCTGTGCAAAAATGTTATATTTAGGCGCTTTATAAACTTTGGTTCTCATAAAAGTATTAGCAATAGTAATACTAATGGTAATACAGCTTACCCTCTGGTCCTCTTTACCTAACTCGAACTTAATTAAACCTAACTTAATTAAAGCAGCATTCCATGTTAAAATAGAGACAAGGAATTTAGGAATTGAAGGTAGATTAGTGTCATCTAGTGGGAGTAAAAAAAGAAAAAATGCATGTAATGCCCTGGTGTGACCACAAGATGCCTGAATAGTTCTATATATAGAGGCTTATAAATTCATAAATACTTGTTTTTATTAAGTTGTAGATTTGGATTTATACTTGGACATTCTCAAAGACTATTTTTTGTCGAGGTTTAGATTTTTTTTTTTTTAAGTGTCAGTTTTTGCATTTTTACTACAGTCAAACCTGAACACAGAGGACATTTTGTTACACCTAACCTCAAAATTCAATAAAAATGTTACAATAATGAACAGGTGCTTAATCAATCTGGGTCTGATCTGATTTCAACCTCTTATTTGAGGCTTCCATATTGTTACAGCCACACCAGTTCATTTGTGTTTGTATAATAGTGTGGTGTGTGTGTCTCTGCGTGTGTGTGTTTGAGTGTGTGTGTTTGTTTTGTACTCTTGTGTAACCTCTTCCTTGCTGTTAATTTTTTTTTCTGCATTGTTGCTGAATTATTGATTTTTATTTCACACATTTGCAAAATCTTGCACTAGTTCAAATATATATGTGTGTGTTTGAGTGTGTGTGTATTATGCACTCTTGATGTTTTAGTGTCACCCCTTCATTGCTGTGCACTCTTTTCTGCACAGTGGCTGATTTGTAGTTTGTACCACCAAAAGATTCTCTGAGTTTTCATATTTTTTCATATTTCCCATTAATTTCCTATGTCGGTCAATTCTGACCGTGAAGTAGCCAAGTGTGACAGTTTTTTCCCCCGACACTTTAACATATCCAAATCATGTCCAAGATTTGTTTGTGTTCACATTGCTAATGTGACAAAAGTCACTAAGTGTCATCCCTTTCTGATGACGCAAAAAAAAAAATAATTCTAAATTTTTTAACCAAAGAGGACCAGAGGGTTAAACTGAGAATGAAGAAAGTATTTTAACACTGAAAAAAATGACACACTTCACCTTTAACAACAAAGCATGCCGTTCATGCAGACACCAACCTATAAATTGCAAATAGAAACTTTTCCAGCTTTAGGAATTCAGCTTTAGGCATTTTAAACTAACGTTTAAGTCAATCTTATGTAATATGGGTCGTCTTAATGAAAGCGCTCCTTACTTCCGCAGGTCTTGCCGTCGTCCTGAAGCACATGGCCCTCAGGACATACACAGTGGTATGATCCCGGAGTGCTCACACACTTGTGTTCACAACCATGTTCGACTGTGTTGCATAAGTTATCCGCTGCAGAAGACAGAAACATGAAAAGCATGCCATAATCCGCATCGAAATCATTTAGGGTCAGGAAGAAATGAATACTTTTCTTCCGCAAGGATGCATTAAATTGATCAACAGTGACAGTAAAAACATTAATATTTAGGTTTCCACAAAATATTAAGCAGCACAACTGTTTTTAAGCATCAAATCAGCATATTAGAATGATTTCTGAAGAATCATGTGACCAATTCAAACAGAAAAACAACATAAATATGGATGAAACTTAATTTCTACTATACATTGGTAGCAGACGAAGAGGAAATCTGGTGAAGAGATGACTGGAGTCTTTAGAGCAAACGTCCAGAGCCTTTAGGTAAACTTAAAGTGATAAACGACACACTTGATATTTTTGGCCTTTCCAGCTGTTCAAGGCCAAGGTCTGGGAAGGCCATCAGGCTTAAAGAGGGGGCGCTTCACTTCCGTGCTAGCTGATTTTGAACAGTTTTTTAAAGAGATTAGGCCAAGGTAACCATACAGTGTTGAGCAATCTGAGCACAGTTTAGGAACTGAATATATTTATGAGGTGGATTACTCTAATAATCAACTTTGAAGCTCAATAAATCTCAAATGTTGGGAAAGCCAAAAAAGCTTGAATGATAACGTTTTGCTCTTAGAATAATAGAAATATAATTTTTTGCAATTGTTTTGGGAAAAACATACTTACAGCTGTTTTTGCACATTACACTGGGAAAAGAGAAAGTATTTTAATATCAACAACTCTTTAACTTCATACTTGCCTCGGGTCATTTTGACCCCAAAACTCATTTTTAATGTTTTTTTTTTTTTTTTAATTGGTGTTTATCGGAGTGGTCCAAGACCCTAGGACTTTTGTCACACTTGCCACGAATACACACAAAAAAAAAAGTTTTGTGGTTGAAATTTAAAAAAGTAAAAAAATCCTTCCCTCGCGGGTCAATTTGACCCCCTTAGGAATGAATGGTATGCGAGGAATGCTTCAGTACACATAGAAAAATCTAAAAATGCTCAAGATTCAAACTAAAAATGCTAAAACTTTACAAAAAAAAATAAATAAAAGATTTTATAATGTCTACATGTGTATCGGAATGCATACTGAAAAGCAACTGACTTTAGGACCCAGCGGAACGGCTCATTTGCTCCATATAGAGCTATAGAGTCATGAAATATCATGTTATATTATTATTTTTCCACAAGAGGTCGGCAAAGACACCCAATGTGAGATATTCTGAGCTGAATGAAAAGGGTTATGCATAAAATTCAGTTATTTAGTTAAAGTTAAAAGAATGTGCTTAAATTATTATTTATTTATTATTCATTTATTGATAAAATCTAGTAATTTAAAGGTAAATAAAATAAAAAATAACAAAAAAATAACAAAAAAATTGCATTAAAAAATAGAACAAATATTATCAAATTGAAATTAAATAAAAAATATGTAATTTTAGGGCTTCAGGTCACTTTGACCCGCGAGGAAAGGATTTGTTACAGTGCGAAGGAGGGATGAGAGGACATATTATGCTCTTTTTCAAAGTCTTGATTGGTATTTGGGCTCTACTAGAATAGGTTTTCATGCTTGAATGTTCAAAACACATTATTTTTCACATATGTGACCCTGAAACCAGTCATAAGTTGCACATGTATATTTGTGGCAATAGCCAACAATACATTGTATGGGTCAAAATTATCGATTTTTCTTTTATGCAAAATCTAGGATATTAAGTAAAGATCATGTTCAATGAAAATATTTTGTACATTTCCTACCGTAAATATGTATTATTAGTAGTAATATGCATTGCTAAGGACTTCATTTGGACAACTTTAAAGGCGATTTTCTCAATATTTAGATTTTTTTGCACCCTCAGATTCCAGATTTTCAAATATTGTCCTATCCTAACAAACCATACATCAATGGAAAGCTTATTTATTCAGCTTTCAGATGATGTATAAATCTAAATTTGAAAAAAAAAGACCCTTATGACTGGTTTTGACTGGCCCAGGGACACATATTTTACATTGTTACAGCACCTCTCTTCCCAGTCTGTCAGTAATGCTCTATTTAGTTCCAGTCTCTATGAAGCCCCTCCTTCCAAAACATGTAGTGTGTTCTGATTGGTCAGCTGGACCAGTGTTGTGATTGGTCCACCACTTTGAGCACATTTTTAAAAATGTCACACCTCTTAAAAATAACTGCAAGTTTCAACACTCTTTGCAACTAACGCACAGTGTGTTCTGATTGGTTGGCTAACTAAAGCAACTCAACCAGGCCTCGTCCTTTTTTGCATATGCTTTGGGTGGGAATTATTTAATTGAGGAATACTGTGACATGTTCCTTCCTGGAAGAAAACTCAATACTACAATGGAGGCGTTTCAGGGAGTTCAGTGCTTATTGATATAGAGAATATCTCCCTCCCTAAGTGACTTTGCAGACTTTTTTCATGCTCAAACAGCAACAGTACACAATAAAGAAAGAACGTGTAAAAAAGCATAATGGGACCCCGTTAATCCACTTTAATGCAGTCAATATAGCAGGATCTGTGCAGTGCTTGATACATACACTGGCAGGTCTTTCCGTCCTCCTGAAGAGTGTATCCCTCATTGCAGCGACAGTAGAAGCCATTGAGCACACCAACACAGTGATGATCACAACTGTGATTCCCAAATGAACAGTAATCGATCACTAAGAGGTAAAAACAAAGGAAATAATGTTTCAGTGAGCAAATATATTCACTAGAATGGAGATGACTGATTTTATTTAAGGGGTCTGATCATAATAAAAAAAAATTTCCCCATAAGAATAAGCAGAACGCTAAAGATTTATACTTAAAGGCAGGGTAGATGATTTGTTCCAGAAACATTTTCTGTTATGCTGGTTGAACGTCTCTTCACATCCTGATAGCAATCACTGAGTTAAGTGGTCTAAATAAGGAATAATTGATGATGGGTCGTTGATTAGAAAATAATGCACACCCAAGGTGGTAATACGGCCACAACACGAAGCATTATTTTTCTAATAATCCAACGTCAATTATTCCGCTTATACTGCTGTTACGGCAGTATAATGATGTATTTCAAGACGTTTGGGAAATAATTTGTGTTTTTTATCCTATTGTTAACTATATTTATTTGTTTGGTTCTTTTGTCATTGTCGTCGGCTGTAAGGATCTTTGAAATAACTGAAATCATTTGGCGAAGTGATATGGAACTGTAATGCGGTCCAAACCTGCCTGGAACTACTTTAGCCGAGCGTTTCCCTGAAAATAATTGCACACCTTAGAATGTCAGTCAACCAATCAGATTCAAGCATTCAACAGCTATGTAGTATAAATATATTTATATGTACAGTATATACACAGATTCCTAATATTGTGTTGGTGCCCCTTTTGCTGCCAAAACAGCCCTGACCCGTCGAGGCATGGACTCCACTAGACCCCTGAAGGTGAGCTGTGGTATCTGGCACCAAGATGTTAGAAGCAGATCCTTTAAGTCCTGTAAGTTGCGAGGTGGGGCCTCCATGGATCAGACTTGTTTGTTCAGCACATCCCACAGATGCTCGATTGGATTGAGATCTGGGCAATTTGGAGGCCAAGTCAACACCTCAAACTCGTTGTTGTGCTCCTCAAACCATTCCTGAACCATTTTCGCTTTGTGGCAGGGCTCATTATCCTGCTGAAAGAGCCACAACCACCAGGGAATACCGTTTCCATGAAAGGGTGTACATGGTCTGCAACAATGCTTAGATAGGTGGTACGTGTCAAAGTAACATCCACATGGATGGCAGGACCCAAGGTTTCCCAGCAGAACATTGCCCAAAGCATCACACTGCCTCCGCCGGCTTGCCTTCTTCCCATAGTGCATCCAGGTGCCATGTGTTCCCCAGGTAAGCGACGCACACACACCCGGCCATCCACGTGATGTAAAAGAAAATCAGACCAGGCCACCTTCTTCCATTGCTCCGTGGTCCAGTTCTGATGCTCATGTGCCCACTGTTGGTGCTTTCGGCGGTGGACAGGGGTCAGCATGGGCACCCTGACTGGTCTGCGGCTATGCAGCCCCATACACAACAAACTGTGATACACTGTGTATTCTGACACCTTTCTATCAGAACCAGCATTAACTTCTTGAGCAATTTGAGCTGCAGTAGCTCGTCTGTTTGATCAGACCACACGGGCCAGCCTTTGCTCCCCACGTGCATCAATGAGCCTTGGCCGGCCATGACCCTGATCATCAGTGTTATTCACTTCACCTGACAGTGGTCATAATGTTATGCTTGATCGGTGGAAGGACCATAAAATGTTCGTCCAATCATTGCATTCGGTCCAAAATGCAATGATACAATGTCCTACCTGCCTGTCAGCGTATGTATTTCCATACCTCCGCACACCTGCTCACACAGACATCACACGTCATCAGTGTGTTTCATGCTATCCAGAGAGGATGTCAGTCACTGAGCACCACAAACAAAACATCAGCCGCCTTTTACAGTTCCTCCTGAACCAAAACAACCAGCTTATGCTGCGTTCACGCCATAACTACTGTAATTTGGAAGAGATGGAATCCTGTGAGGTTATACTCGGAGCGGTTCGTGACTCAAATTTATGCGTTTCAATGGCAAAACTATCAATAGCGAAATGAATCTGCAGCAGTCAGGTGGCACAGGTCAGTGCTCTTTAAGTTATGTTCATTATTATTGTTATGTAATGTGTTTTGAGACATGAGGTAGTTTAATGCCGTCTCTCGTGATGCTTTTGTTTGCGTTCATGTGGGTTTGGAGACGCTCTGAAGGGAGGGTGGGATCTTATGCTTTCAAAGCTAGCTCGCTATTGCTAGCCTCTCCGAAAATGATCTACCCTACCTTTAAATGGCATAAGGTAGAGAATATCTCCTTAAAATCTGTCATGCAAAACAAACTACTATCAGAAGCCAACTGCTTCAAAAAGTTATTAAATATAAAATTTTAATGATTCTAAAAAAAATCATAATTAGAACAAAATCATTCACGAACAGCATCCCCTGTTGTGACCAGAAAACAAGACATGCAAAATCAGTCAGCAATAATTGAACAAAATATAGGTTCTCATAAAACTTACACTCAGATTACATAGGAGCATGAGGTAGCTGTAAATGATTACAGCACAACATTCTGAGAGCTAAACAATTTAAGAAGCCTGTTGCCAAGTCAAACAGAGCAAGCATGCATGATCAGCATTGTGTTAGTTTCGTGTGCATAGATCTGGAACAGTGATCGTGTTGCTCTCACTAACTTGTGCAGGTCTTCTTGTCATCGTTGAGTATGTATCCTTCATTACAGCGGCAGTTAAAGCCTTTGAGGACACTCACACACGCATGCTCGCAGCTATCATTCCCAAATGAGCAGTAATCGATCACTGGAACAGGAAGAGGATGGCAAGAAACACACTTAACAAAAGCAGAGAACAGTGCAAGCAATACACAAGTTAAGAAGTCTTTATGTTGTTGTTAAATGCTTAACAGCTAGAGCTGATACGCCTAGTTTCACAGACACGGCTTAAGCTAGTCCTAGTCTAAAAATCATGTTTGAGCTGTTTTAACTGAAAGCAACTTGTACTGGCATATCTTAAAATATGTCAGTGCCATTGTTTTGTCTCAAGATGCACACCAGTAATGTTTTTTTCTAAGGCACGTTTATAAGAGCTACTTAAATGTCCCAATTGAAGACCTAATCTAAGCCCTAAGGCCTTAATGTAACATGTGTTTATGGTTGGTTTGATGTCCTTGCAATGTTTTTTTATTGATTGATTGATTTGTCCCTGCTGTCAGTTCTTTTTTTTGGTACTGGTTGCTTTTTACCAGCTAAACCTGTGGAAGCCAACTGCTGCCTCATAAAATAAAAAAATAACAATTTATAATAACTTTGTTACTTTTAACAATTGCAACTTTATCTCCCAATTATTTCAGATTTACACTTCTGTTTTGGGGATGGGTTTTTTAAATATTTTTGAAAGAAGTTTTTTATGCTCACCAAGGCTGCATTTATTTGATAAAAAAATACAGTAAAAACAGTAATATTGTGAAATATTATTGCAATTTAAAATAACTGTTTTCTATTTTAATATGTTAAAATGAAATTTATTCCTGTGATCAGAGCTGAATTTTCAGCATCATTACTCCAGTCTTCAGTTTCACATGATCCTTCAGAAATCATTTCTGATTGTTATCACTTAATATGCTGCTCAATATTTTTGTGGAAACAGTGATACAATTCCTGTCCTATTTGATCAATTGAATTCATCTTTACTGAATAATAGTGCTAATGTATTTAAAAAAATCTTACTTGACCCCAAACTTTTGAATGGTAGTGTATATCTCATTTTATTTCTTATTTTCAACTTTATCTTGCAATTACCCATTGTTATTTTTTTAATTCTGAAGCGGAAAAGGGCATCCATAAAAGCTAACAAAGGTGTGCATAATAGATATGTTGCCCTCACTAACTTGTGCAGGTCTTCTTGTCATCGTTGAGCGAGTATCCATCGTTACAGATGCAGTTAAAGCCTTTGAGCACACTCACACACTCGTGCTCGCAGCTATCATTCCCAAATGAGCAGTAATCGATCACTGGAAAGAAGCAGAGAAGCTCAAAATCTGGAGTAAAACAAGCAGCCAAAGTAGTTGGCAAAGAGCTAAATGTTTTGTAAGAGGAAGAAGCATAGAAAGGAAACTTGTAAAAATGTTATTACATTTATTTTTCTACTGAGATGTGCTTGCTTTATGGATTTGGAGCTGAGCATGGACTTACTGGATTCATAAAGGATGTTAAATATTTTGGTTTTGTACGCGAGTATCAAATTGGGGTTATGGATACTCTGTGTATGCGTGTGGATTTTGATCATGTGGCCTTTACTAACTTGTGCAGGTCTTCTTGTCATCGTTGAGCGAGTATCCATCATTACAGATGCAGTGAAAGCCTTTGAGGACACTCACACACTCGTGCTTGCAGCTATCATTCCCAAATGAGCAGTAATCGATCACTAAATATGGATTAAATGGATTAGAATTTAAGGACATTACATGCTTTGCAGAATATAGTTAGAGCCAGATATAATAAACAGGGCAAAGTAGTGTGAGAGCGCAATTCCAGAAAAGTGCAGATGGAAATGGAAAGTTCAGCGTGTGATCTACTGACAATGTGCAAATTAAAGAACACAGACGCAGCCGGATCATTTCCATAATGACCAACGCAATGTACCAGTTAGCGTCTGGTTTAAGACATGTTTTTTGGGGCGGTAAATAATGGCGCAAACACCAGTAAATTGAAAAAAGCTCAAAATCTGGAATAAGACGAGCAGCCAAAGTAGTTGGCAAAGAGCAAAATGTTCTGTAAGAGGAAGAAGCATAGAAAGGACACTTATAAAAATGTTATTATATTTATTATTCTACTGAGATGTGCTTGCTTTATGGATTTGGAGCTGAGCATGGACTTACTGGATTCATAAAGGATGTGAAATATTTTGGTTTTGTACGCAAATATCAAATTGGGGTTATGGATACTCTGTGTATGTGTGTGGCCTTTACTAACTTGTGCAGGTCTTCTTGTCATCGTTGAGCGAGTATCCATCGTTACAAATGCAGTGAAAGCCTTTGAGGACACTCACACACTCGTGCTCGCAGCTATCATTCCCAAATGAGCAGTAATCGATCACTAAATATGGATTAGATGGATTTAAGAACATTACCAAACAGGATACACATTTCTCTTTTATATAAACATTATAGTTCAGAAATTTCTGCAGTTCTATCATGATTAGGTCAGTGAAATTTGTCTTGGACCATCACAGCTCTTTTTGTGACCAAGTCTGTTGGAGATCAATTTGGAAACCCTCACTTGAACATTGGAAGAACTCCATTTTGAATAGCTATTAGAAAGTTTTGCATTGGATGGCCCAAATATTGATGCTAAACAGCGACGAGTGAATGCATAAATTGATTGTGAGCCTTCACTAACTTGTGCAGGTCTTCTTGTCATTGTTGAGCGAGTATCCATCGTTACAAATGCAGTGAAAGCCTTTGAGGACACTCACACACTCGTGCTCGCAGCTATCATTCCCAAATGAGCAGTAATCGATCACTAAATATGGATTAGATGGATTAGAATTCAAGGACATTACATGCTTTGCAGAATATAGTTAGAGCCAGATTTAATAAACAGGGCAAAGTAGTGTGAGAGCGCAATTCCAGAAAAGTGCAGATGGAAATGGAAAGTTCAGCGCGTGATCTACTGACGATGTGCAAATTTAAGAACACAGACGCAGCCGTATAATTTCCATAATGACCAATGCAATGTACCAGTTAGCGTCTGGTTTAAGACATGTTTTTTTGGGGCGGTAAATAATGGCTCAAACACCAGTAATTTGACGAGCACAAACCTTAGTTAATCACCTTGCGTGATTCGTTTATATACTCTCCTCCCATAAATTTCGCATCTGAAAGGGAAACTCCTACAAATGCATATGCAAAAAGATCAGCTACAAAAATAACCCTATCCACGCCTTTCTGTGCTTTAGTAAATCCTGACAGTAGTTCTTTAACGCCAAAAGAGGGTTTGCATTGGAGCAAGCTGTTAGTAAATCTGGCCCTAAATATTTCATGAATCCCTAATTAACATTTTTTCAGCATTGTGTATTTTAAAGGAAAGTTTCTTTCACATTGTTCACAATTTCGCTCAATCGTCTACCATGAATATGACAGTTGTGGGGCCTTTGTTTTGTTGGGAATCTTATTAGAAAGCCCAAATAAGTCCACTACAAACGTGGATTGTGCATTAAACAAGATGGTGTGTAAGAGTTTTTGGTCTCAATCAACATAGTTAGTGTTTGAACAGTTAGTGCTTTCAAGTCCTCATGGACTTGAAAGTCCATGGACCTCATGGACTCAAGTCCTCATTGCATTTATGAGTCGTAATTACAGCGTCAGGTGCGTTCAAATAACTTTGGTCGGCGCAAAATAGCAATGCACCTTTTCTGCATAATATTCAACAAGATTTTTTTATTCTAAATCCACAAAATAGTGCATAAAAATGTGCATTGTGTGCGTTTTTGCATTATGTTTTTATTCCATTTTGGAATGGCTTGTAAATTGAATCATTATATATTCTACCGTAACTGTATAATACTATCATATTTTGTCCATGCAACTATAGATTTTATTGTAAATGTAAAAAAAAGTTAAATAATTGTAACAAATTTGCCAAAACAGATACAGATTGCCCCTAATCTCAGGGCTTAAAGAAAGTTTCTCCACTCATAATTACGACTTTGTGGTGAAGTTCATGTGCGTTTAACTCGTAAATGTGATCTTTCCAACATGACTTGAACGTACCAACTGTCCAAACTGGAAAAACGTACAAGCTTAGCAATCGATGGCTGAAATATTGATGGTAAACAATTGACAAAAAATAACAATGCATTGATTTTTAAGGAAGGTAGATTGTGAGCAGAATGATGTTCTGCCTTCACTAACTTGTGCAGGTCTTCTTGTCATCGTTGAGCGAGTATCCATCGTTACAAATGCAGTGAAAGCCTTTGAGGACACTCACACACTCGTGCTCGCAGCTATCATTCCCAAATGAGCAGTAATCGATCACTAAATATGGATTAGATGGATTATAATTCAAATATATGACATTCTGTGCAGAATATGGTCAATTTTCCAATTAATCTCATATATAACTTGTGCTTTACAGCGTTTAGATGCTTTAAGTTAAGTTTCCTTCTAATTGTTTCTGAAGTGTCTACCATTGATCTTGTTTTGGCCATCACATGCTCACATTGGGGACTTTTACTGTTTTTTGGGGAAAAACAGATGGAAGGGTTTTGGGGAGAGGCTGTCAACAGCTAAATCTTGCAGACAAACATCTAAGAAGCTTTAGGTGCTTTGAGAAAGAACAGACAGCAGTGAGAGGAAGCATATTAGACCCTATGGGATCCACATCTGTTGGTGTTCAATCTAGCATCTTTGCAATTTAGCAATGGCTTACCCCAATACTGATGGTAGACAATTAAGAAAAATGGAAGGAAAACAGATTTTGAAGGAATTCCGGTAGCACTTTATTTTACAGTCCTGTTCCCCATGTACATACATACTTATTGCAATAACTGGGTAATAACTAGGTACAAAACTTACCCCTAAACCTAACCTTAACCCATGTAGTTACCTTATATTACCCAGCACTTTCTTAGGTAAGTACACTGTAAGTACACATACTGTAAAATAAAGTGCAACCGGAATTCATTTTGAATTAGTGAATGTACAAACGGACGATGGCCTTCACTAACTTCTGCAGGTCTTCTTGTCATCGTTGAGCGAGTATCCATCATTACAATGGCAGTGAAAACCGTTGAGCACACTCACACACTCGTGCTCGCAGCTATCATTCCCAAATGAGCAGTAATCGATCACTGGAAAGGGCAGAGAAGAGTTCGAAAGCTTTGGCAAAGCAGGAAGAGCAAATAAACCACATCAAAGTAACATACAAGCTGTGTTTCAGAATAGTTCAGCTGTAAAAAAAACGATGTGCATGTGTCTCTTTAGAGGTGCTGGGGAGTAACTAGCTTCAGTCAGAGATAACTTAGATAAGCTGCCTTCAAAACAGTTTATCTTTTTCCAGTAACAAGCTACTTTTGCTGACAAGATGCAGTGTAGCATGAAAAATCATATATTTTAAGTAACTACTTTTTTCTGCAAATAATTGCGATTAATCATGATTTAAAAGTTTTTAATATTTTTATATTGTGATAATTTCACAGTTACTCTCCAAATTAATGTAGAAACAACTTAAAGACAGTATATTTTAAATATTTGTTGCAATGGCATCTTTTTATGAATGAAGGCCAGTATCACTGATATTAATACTGATACTTTTTTTTAAAACATTAATGATAGACATTCAACATTACAGTGTAATTGAAAGCTATCAATTTCAACATTTATATTACAACTTTTAATTGAAGTGAACTTAAAACAATCTTCGCATAAACCCATTATAATAAAAGTCATATTTACCTGTGGCCTTCATATATTATCACTATACAGAAAGTGTTTGATAATAAAGTTAGATAAGTCAGATCTGCACTGCATAAATTATAAATTAAATATAGATGAATCCTTATTAAAGCTACAGTTTTCTCTGTTGCCTTTGTTGTTTGATGAACATGAGAGAATCACAGCGACTGGTTTATTAGGCTGCTGTCACTTTAAGATCTGCCGCTGCCGGACATGACGTGGATCTGACGCTGTCACGCGCATCTCATTTCCTCACAACTCTTTAAGTTCATTTAAGACGTTATTTAACTAATTTAAGACGCTCTTATGAGAATACTAGCGCAATGTCTATGTGTGTGTGTGTGTGTCTTAGTCAGGACATTAACAGACGGCGCGTTCTCTTCTGTCTTGTCACGCTTGAATGGTTTAAAAGCATTTGCATGAACAAGAGCGTGATCATATAATGTCACACTAGCCAAATTATGACAGGAAAAAAACGGATGCTGCGTTAATTACGTTAAATATTTTTTATTTAAAATTAACTGCACTAATTTTAAGATATTGTTTACAAATTGTTTAGTTCCAGATAACTACTTTTTGCTAGTAGCTTGTAGCACAGCTAACAAAAAGT
Source organism: Rhinogobio ventralis (assembly GCA_039654625.1). Taxonomy (NCBI): domain Eukaryota; kingdom Metazoa; phylum Chordata; class Actinopteri; order Cypriniformes; family Gobionidae; genus Rhinogobio; species Rhinogobio ventralis. The sequence goes on along the minus strand of CM077205.1, from coordinate 38,115,750 downwards.
AATCTGACTGTACTCTGTAGCTTGCTAATCTATAAGATAATCAATTAGTTTCCCCATACTGCTGATAAGATTGTTTGGCTATTTTTACTGTTTACTATAAAGTCTGTGTGAAGCTGAAACACTAAAACACTCAGTGGCTTAACCAGCTGGTAACAGCAGGAAGTGGATAGATAAGTAGCGTGTGCTTTATAGCAGCATAATGTGGCCATGCGGAAGCTGTAATGACACTGCAAACTTTCTCTTTGCATTAGAGACTGTTCCATGTGCTTGAAAAATGTTAGTAAGGATAATGTTTATGTCTAGCATATAATTATAGGCTTGTAGTGTTGTGGGTATTTGAAACGTTCATATGTGAATTGTGTGTGTATCCGTTGCCCTCACTAACTTGTGCACGTTGTTTCATCCTCATTGAGTGTGTATCCTTCACGGCAGCGGCAATAAAAGCTCTGAAGCACGCTCACACACTCGTGCTCACAGCTATCATTCCCAAACGAACAGTAGTCGATCACTGCAACAGGCAGACAAAGGCATGAAACTTCGGTGATGAGAAAACACATGCAAGATTCATCGCATTTATGTTTGCATTTGGCTATACTAGAGAGCTACTATGCAAACATCCAACAAATGTCAATTTCTTATTTCTGCTTGTTTTACATCACCTGCTCTGTATTACTATTGTATGGTACAATCAGTCTGGAATACTAATAAGTTGCATACTGCATACAACACAGCATCATGTATTGCATATTCATTTTAAAAAGTGCTGCAAGTGCAGGGAGGAAATATGTGTGTCCTGGTTGCTCTCACTAACTTGTGCAGGTTTTCAGGTCATCGTTGAGCGAGTATCCTTCGTCACAGCGACAATTAAAACCATTGAGGACACTCACACACTGGTGCTCACAGCTATCATTCCCAAATGAGCAGTAGTCGATCACTGTAATGGGCAGAGAAGAGTGAGAGAAATCAGGTGTTAAAGACCCCATGAAATCAATATTGGAGCTTTCTGGATTTTAGGCCGTCTATTCGTTTTGATAGGTTAGTGTAATTCCTGCTTCATTCAGTGTTGTTAACTAAAACTAAAGTAGTAGCACTTTATTTTAGTCCTGTTCCGCATGTACATACTATGTACTTATAGTAATTACAATAGCCGGTTTATAACTAGGTACTAACCCTGAACCTTTCCCCAAACATAACCTTAACCCATGTAGTTACCTTATATTACCCAGTACTTTCTTGGGTAACTACACTGTAAGTACATTTACTGTAAAATAAAGCGTAACCACTAAAACTATTCAAACTTGTTTTTGTTAATTAGAATAAATAGCATTAGATGTAAAACTTAAAATTAGATATGTTGCTTTGGCCGTTAAAGTACTAAAATCCCCTACATGGTGGTGGACTTTTTTTTTTTTTTAAACGTTTGCGTTCTCTCCAATCGGCAACCTCCCGCGGTCTCTCTTGAAGCCAACATGGAAGTGACTTAAACTGCAATTCATCGACTGGCCGCTAAAAAGGGAGTCAAATCTGTATCTCCCACATGTTAAAATGCCCAACTTTACAGCAGAAAAAATATGTTTACAGCCTGGTACAAAAAGTGTTTTTTGTCTATATAGCTAATTTTGCCCTTCATGACAACTGTGAGGGGGGTGAATTTTTTTATAACTCATCCGTTTAAATGATATTAAGCCTTAAAGTTCTGCATAATTAAGGGCGTGGCTACTTGAGTGACAGGTGGATTGCCGCTGCTGGTTTCAGCAACCAGGCACCTCAGCTCCACCCACGTCCCGCCTCTCTGCCCATTTTGGTTATCCGGGAGTGACACGCTGCCAAGATGGCGATGGCCGACTTTAGGTTTCAAAAATGCTCTTCAGAAATCTAGAGGTGACGTCACGGACACTACGTCCATATTTTTTTACAGTCTATGGTTCTCTTGCAAAACTTTTGCATTCTCTCGCAAAACCTGTTGTGAGTTCAGACAAACACTTCCTGTTTAAGTTCAAAATAAAACTCTATGAACCGCTCCATTGTTAACGTACGGAGCTGTCTGAAACACTGCCAGCGGGACATAAACAGGAAGTGCTTGTCCAAACTCACAACAGGTTTTGTGAGAGAACAAAAATATCTTTGCGAGAGAAAGCAAAAAACGTTGAAAAATATTTTTCCCACCACCATGTCACTTTAGGGGCTCCCTAGAAATACATATAAATTAAAGCTAAAGAGAAATATTTATAAAATAAATAAATAATATGACAAAAATGACATAACAAAATTACTAAAACTTAAATTAAAATGAAAACTGAAAATATAAAAATAGAAGCTGATTCAAAACATAAATAAATTCTGAAATATTATTTAAATAATACTAAAATAACAAAAGTTTCAATAAGAAAATATGTATATACAGGAGAGAAATTCACTCATGAAGTGATTTCTTGGGATATTTAGGTTTGCATTTAAGTATACAAGTAAGTATACTGTACTTGTAGCAGAAGAGGTGTAAATTTAGTATACAGTGATGTTATTTCGGCTATGTTCGGAATTGAATACAACTGCATGCTGCATACTGTGCAGAATATATTGCATGCACATTTTAGAGAATGCAGTCCAGATATTCCATGCACACACAAAATTTGCATACTGTGTTCAGTATACATAATGCACGCTGCTTAAATAGTATGAATAGTATGGTAGTATCCCATAGTATGGGATACTAGTAGTACATTTTACAATTCACACATCAAATTGTTACGTAGATAATATAATTTGTAATTATTATTTTTTAACTACAAAAATATTTTCACTAGTCATTCTCAAAAGCAGCTCAGAAACAAAAAAAATCACTGAGCACGTGCATCACTAACTTGTGCAAGTTCTCTTGTCGTCGTTGAGTTTGTATCCTGTGTTACAGTCGCATGTGAACGACCCAGGTGAAGCGATACAGATCTGCTCACAATCATGCTTCCCTTCAGCACATAGATCAATGGCTGCAAGAGGCAAACACACACCTGTTGAGCACCACTGAAATGATAATTATGGCATACTTCTATGATGTGTCATTTGTAAGGGTACACACGCGTGCAGGTCTTGCCGTCCTCATTGAGCGTGTATCCAGGCAGACACAGACAGTGGTAGGAACCAGGCGAGCTCTCACAGATGTGCTCACAGCCATGATCTGACTCCAGACACAAGTCCATTCCTGCAAATGCAATGCACACATGAGCACTGCGAAAGCAGGAAAAACTACATCATAGCGTTCAAAATCACAGGGCATAAAAGCAACAGCATTTCATGTGCTTAAATTTAGCATAAGATTTAAGCTTTTTACTGTGGAAGTCAATGGCTACCGTCAACTGTTTGATTACCAACATTCTTCAAAATATCTTCTTTTGTGTTCAGCAGAACAACGAAACTCATACGGGTTTGGAACGACATGAGGGAAAGCAAATAATGACAGAAATTTCATTTTTGGATGAACTCAAAGGACAGTGAGATCAAAGGACAATGTGAACCAATGAGAGCCTCACGACCAGTGTTCAGTTTTTATTTTGTTTTGACTTTTGACAAAAACGTCCTTTAAATTAGTCAATTACTCAAAACTCTCACAAAAATGACGTATAATTTTCGTTAACAAAAATAACAATTAAGAATAAAAATCTTACGATTGTGACTATTTAGATTAAATAGATTTTCAAATATTTTTAAAAGAATTTTAAGAATTAATTTTTTTTTAATATTTAAATATAATGTCTTACATGCATTAATTACATTATCTTAAAGGTATACAGTAAAATGTAAAAGTTTGGGATCAGTAATACTTTTTTAAAGAAATTTATGCTTTTATTCAACAAGGATGCATTATATCAAAAGTGACAGTACAGTTATTTATAATGAAAAAGTAAAATTTTAAATTGTAATATTAACTGTTAATAATACTGCATTTTTGATCAAAATACATGCAGCCTTCGTGAGCATAAGAAACTTCTTTCAAAAGCTTCTTTAAAGTCCTCATGAAATCAAAATGGAAGTTTTTTGGCTTTTAGTATGAATATGATCAGAGTGCACTATATAGGGGATAGGGAACGATCAGACAGTGCACTATATAGGGGATGGGGACGATCAGACAGTACACTATATAGGGGATAGGGAAAGATTCAGAAAATGCACTATATAGGGTATAGGGAACGATCAGACAGTGCACTATATAGGGGATAGGGAAATATTCAGACAGTGCACTATATAGTGGATAGGGAACGATCAGACAGTGCACTATATAGGGGATAGGGAATGATTCAGACAGTGCACTATATAGGGGTTAGGGAACGATCAGACAGTGCACTATATAGGGGATAGGGAACGATCAGACAGTGCACTATATAGGGGATAGGGAAATATTCAGACAGTGCACTATATAGGGGATAGGGAACGATTCAGACAGTGCACTATATAGGGGATAGGGAACGATTCAGACAATGCGCTATACAGTATAGGGGATAGGGAACGATTCAGACAGTGTAAATATACTTTCCATTGGGGCAAATTAAGTCTGATTTCACATTAGTGTCACATGAACCGCCGCAGCTCTGGTCCAGAGACACAATAGCCCAAAGCGGATCATGTGATCGAGTCGGTCCAGAGACACAATAGCCCAAAGTGGATCATGTGATTGAGTCGGTCCAGAGACACAATAGCCCAGAGCGGATCATGTGATCGAGACGGTCCAGAGACACAATAGCCCAAAGCAGATCATGTGATCGAGTCGGTCCAGAGACACAATAGCCCAGAGCGGATCATGTGATTGAGTTGATGCAGACCAGAAAACGTATCACACCCGTTTGAATTCTGCGCAGAATTATATTTTAAAGCGATTTGGAGGAGATTAGGAGGAAAACGGTTAGAGATTGGGAGGAAACTGCGGCTTTACCAAGCTCAACGTCTCTGGCCGAGCTCTGATATAAACTAAATGCTATTGGCTATTTCATAAAGGGGTGGAGCTGTTCGACATCAACGCATTAAATAATGCTGCACGTTTCAAGGCACTTCAGTGGGCCTTAAAAAATCTTACCAACCCCAAACTTTCAAACAATACTGTATATCTTTTGTTATTGCTCAGGAAAACCTCAATTCATTCACTGAGGTTCTTGAGCATATAATCACATGGAGGAACACTTTACCACAAAGCTTGTCTTGGAACTGAAGCCCAAACTGGTGAATAAGGTCAAAGCTCTCCACAAGGAACACGTGATCCTCAAACGGTGGTGATGCCATTGCTCGCAGTGACGTCATATCGGCCCTGGCAACACCAATGGCGTAGATCTCAATCCCAGACTCTCGCGCAGCAGCCGCCACTTCGGCCACGCGGTCCTGAGGGCGACCGTCCGTCACGATAACAGCTACGTGTGGAACGTTACGACGGGCACCTTCCTCGGCAGAGAAGGCAACATTCATGGCATAACGGATGGCCAGGCCGGTCATAGTGCCCTGTGCCAATGGAATGATCTCGTTGATAGCTTTGACCATCTGCGCTGGCTTGCTGAAGGCTTTGAGGGCGAAGACGTTCTGGACTTGGCTGGAGTATTGGACCACACCAACTCTTGTAGATTCCAGGCCAATGTCCAGCTCATGGATGATGTCAATCATGAACTTGCGCATAGTCTCAAACTCATGGGGGCGAACACTACGGGAGCTGTCGATGATGAACACAAGGTCAACCGGGCCAGATTTACACTTTGGTTCAGCTGTAAAATGTTGGAAAATAGAATTAAAACCCACACAATGACAATATTGACACAATTGAAAACTATGAGAAAACAAGTAAAAAGATTCTTTTTTCGTATTGATGGTTCCATAAAGAACGCTTAACATCCACAGAACCTTTCCGGTGCACAAAAGGTTCTTTATAGTGGAAAAAGGCTCAATAGATTACTAAAATAATCTGGACACTAAGAAAAGAATGGTTCTTTTAAGAACTGATCACTAAAAGATTCTTTAAGGAACACCAAACTGGTTTTATTAGCCACTTTTCCATTGTCGGGCCGGGCCACGCTGGGCTATAGCATTGGACCTGTAGCACAGAGCCCAAAACCGACGCTGCGTTTCCACCATTGGACAAGAAGCTCCGCAGCGCTTCACTAAAACCCACCCGTAACACGCCTATCTGGAACAATGCCACACAAATCATCATTTCACCAACTAATGGAAGTTTGATCAGAAAGAAATTCTGGAAACTAGCGAGATCGCAGTACGAGCATGATAAAAGCGTCCATTTTTGTCGTTTACTAAAAGATTTAAAACCCAAGCATCAATGTTTTACCACAGTTTTACAATAATAAGTGATGCATTGATCATTATTAATTAATTTGTGTCAAGATAGCACATTAGTCCCACAGAAACAAAGTGGTATTTACTGTTATTTCACAAAAGAATGAGGACACACGTACTTATTCAGTCACGTCTGTTTCTGTTTATTTGTAGTCAAAGTATGTTTCACATTTAGAAAGACTGATCATTTCTAAAAAATGTCCACCAAAAATACGCCCTGAGGAGCTTTAGCACTCTCTCCAGTGACAGTCCCAATACAGGTATATTTTCAGTCAAAGAAACAGAGAAAAACCGAAAAACAGTTGATTTATTTCATGACATATGCGGAGCTGAATATGGATAATAGACAGTCCGGTATAAAGAGACAGATCAAATAAATACACCATTGTGATAGCCTATATGATTTGTCTGATTTCCTCAAGCGGTCGTATTTACCATGTTTACTATAGTAATGGTTAGCGTGCATAGTCTTTTGCATCGCATGTGAATATTTCTGCCTCATACAGTGATCAGAATCAAACAGAAGTTTTATGCTGAATGTTAAATGGATCCAGTCTATGTTCATTAGAAATTATTTGATAATGCAGCAATAAACTAGCTAGTAGGCTATAAGTTAATGTATGTTTTTTTTAACTTTGCTGATTTAAAACATGATCAAAACACTATATATTTTAATGACAAAATTTCAATAAGAGGGCAAATGACAAATATCGTTATCGGAATCGGCCAATAATTGTTTGGTAAAATCGGTATCGGCCCCAAAATATCCTATCGGTGCATCCCTAGTATGAAATCATCCGCAGCGCTTCTGACTCCAGACTCAGATAAACTCTGCCTTTGTTTGTAATCACTCCTCAAGCCCAAGCTGGCCTGCTTTGGACCAAGGTATTTGGAGGGGGCAAAAATCCCTGGCCGTTGGCCCTGAGGAAGCCCCGACGAGGCCCAATCAAGCCCCGGAAGTGACACTGGAAACGCGACTGGCCCTGACACACATGCTTTTGGCCCGACAGTGGAAACGCAGCTATTGACTTTTGTAATCGTTTTTAAAAGGGAGAAAACGCTTTCCATTATCTTTTGTTGTTGACAAATCAAACTCCATTTGGGTCCAGATTGGTTGACCTGTTCCTTGGTAACCAGGAACAAAATTATCTAGAATATATTGAATAAAGGTTCACCATTAAAGCAAGGATACATATGCTTTCTGTGGTGAATTAATGGCTGCCAAGAGCACGAAACCATCGAAATTCAAGAGGCACTCAAATATTATAAAACAATATTATAAATTCCATTTTACTTTTCAGCCTAACCTCACATTAATCATTTTGCATATTGAGCCAATGCAGTTCATGTTAATATAATACATTTTGGTTTAGCTTTGCATGTGAAATCTGGCTCCTGAAGCATTTGAGAACCACAGAGCTGATAAAAAACAAGCTCTACAATGGCCATCTGATTTGCCAACACCAACACAATTGGTGCAACCACTAAGTGCTTAGTGTAATCAACAGACTCTGAGGTAGTGTCTACAACCGTTCCTGTCAAGATTGAGTTATTAGTGTTATAACGGCGGTTTAACCAACCTGATTTAGGCCTTGCTTCTGTCGCAGCCATTATGGCTATTAGCACACCAACATACACCAACACGCGTGTCATGTTTCGTCGACAAAGGCCCAATCTCGCTGTAAAAATCCCACTGGCTGTAGGTGGAGAAGAGAAAGAAACTGAAAAATTGCAGGTCAAAGGAAATCTGTGCTTTAAAAGGAAGCCATACATTCCAGTCTGAGCTTGCAATAAAACGGCGACACCAAACAGATGGTCCACAGCAGCACTTCTAAACAGGCCGTTAACATGGAAGAGTTAATAGACTTTTGGGCCGATCACATCAACACAGGCTCCGAGTTCAAACGCTGTGTGAAGTAATTGCTGGAAAATAACTGCGTCTGGGACATTGCCGCTGTAAATGGCATGCTGTCAGTCACTTTGACTTTAAAAGAAATTTGCCTCTCCAAGGGCCTGATAAGGGTTATCACTATCAGAGGGACACACAATGGTGGAGTGTGTCATGGTTTGGCATGAATTTTACTGCCTTTGAACCCAGCAGATAAACAGCCCGACAGATTACTGCTGTGCTGCATTCATATCCGTTCAATTAAAAACAGGATTTGCAGTACAATTTGCAGAGTTGAAGCTGATATGCTTACAGAAATAATCCATACGACATATGCACTATATTGCAAATTTATTTGAAAGCTTTATGAGAGGAACAGACACAAATTTAAGCTTTTATTTGCTAATAATCTTTGCCATAGCTCTCAAATCTCATTCTAAGGCCATACACTACTGTTCAAAAGTTTGAGGTAAGTAAGATTTTTTTTTTGGTTACACTTTATTTTACAGTATGTGTAGTTACTGGTAATATAAGGTAACTTGATGGGTTAGGTTTAGGGATAGGTTCAGTGTTAGTACCTAGTTATAAACCGGTTATTGTAATTACAATAATAAGTACATAGTGCTGAACTGTAAAATAAAGTGCTACCTTTTCTTTCTCAGAAAGACACTTTAAACTGATCAAAAGTGACAGTAAAAACATGTACAGATGCAAGAAAAAGTATGTGAACCACTTGCAGAATCTGTGAAAATGTGAATAATTTTAACAAAATTAAAGAGATCATAAAAAATGTGTTATTTTTTATTTAGTGCTGTCCTGAATAAGATATTCTACATAAAAAATATTTTACATGTAGTCCACAAGACAAAAAAATAGCTGAATTTATTAAAACGAATAAAATAAAATAGAAAGTTTGGTAACACTTTAGTAAGGGAAACACATATTCACTATTAACTATGACTTTTGCCTCAATAAACTCCTAATTTACTGCTTATTAGGGGTGTAATGGTACACGTATTCGTTACATTAGCTGTTAGTTCACTAGAGAGATTAACTCTTTCACTAGATAATGTATAACAATAGGCTATTTTCTACCTTGGTTTTGAGCCTCTCTCCTGAATGCTTGGTTCTTATGGGCGTTCCGCACTGAAGACTTGGAAGTAAACGCCCACAGCAATGATTGGATAACAGTTTTGCATATTATAATGAGTTTCGACTCCCCCGTCAGTACACGTGAGGAATTGTTTTGAAAACGTCCAATGTGGAAAAATGGCAACCGCAATGATTCGCCCATACATGTTTGACCCAGAGTCTGATCCTGAATCGCAGGACAATAAACCAAGAACACCTCAAATAGAAAGGATATTACAGCCTGTGACAGCTTAAAAAGTTATCCTTAATTAGGTTTATTTCTAATGTATCTGTTTTTTTCTAATTTTATATTATAGTGTAACTGAAAACGATCTGTAACAATGCAATACTATCACATATAAAAAACATGTTTTACTCACATAAGTGTTGCTGTCGGATTCGATATAGAATGCACAGCATTGTGTTGTAATCTCAATATATCTGCAAATCCAGTCTCGACCTGTATCTTGTTTACAAATGATTCCGTGGTGAAATGAAGCGAACAAACGTGCAATGTCTTACGCACGTGAGCTGGAACTTCATTAAAAATAAAGTTCAACCACTCATTTAGCTCCACAAGTCGGTAGGCGGGGCTACAGAAGCAGGCGTACATATTTATCTGTTGAGGCGGCTTTCAGCATACGATGACGTCAAGGGTCGACATATTCTGAGATCGAGCGTTTTCTGGGCCTGGTGTCAATAAAAGCTTTTCTTTGACTAACAAAGAAGTTTTCAGCTCCGAAACTTACAGGATATTCTTATATCACGATGAATTGTTATATATATCAAAGGCTCAAGGGAAAGTTGATTTCTCAATTCATCACCCCTTTAAAAAAAAAAAGCTATTTTTTATTTAGTTTTCTCTCTCCTGCTGTACCGAACCCGTACCGAACCGTGACTTCAAAACCGAGGTACGTACCAAACTGTCGGTTTTGTGTACCGTTACACCCCTACTGCTTATTAATAGTTAGTAAGGTAGTTGTTAAGTTTAGGTATTGGGTATGATTAAGTGATGTAGAATATGGTCATGCAGAAAAAGGCATTAATATGTGCTTTATAAGTGCTAATAAACAGCCAATATCCCAGTAATATGCATGATAATAAGCAACTAGTTAATAGTGAGAATTGAACCCTAAAGTGTTACCGAATTTTTTTTTCTTTTTATTCATTAAAGAATCCTGTAAATATATAAAACCTTTTCCACAAAAATATTAAGAGACACAACTGATTTTAACATAAAATATATACACTCACCTAAAGGATTATTAGGAACACCATACTAATACTGTGTTTGACCCCCTTTCGCCTTCAGAACTGCCTTAATTCTACGTGGCATTGATTCAACAAGGTGCTGAAAGCATTCTTTAGAAATGTTGGCCCATATTGATAGGATAGCATCTTGCAGTTGATGGAGATTTGTGGGATGCACATCCAGGGCACGAAGCTCCCGTTCCACCACATCCCAAAGATGCTCTATTGGGTTGAGATCTGGTGACTGTGGGGGCCATTTTAGTACAGTGAACTCATTGTCATGTTCAAGAAACCAATTTGAAATGATTCGAGCTTTGTGACATGGTGCATTATCCTGCTGGAAGTAGCCATCAGAGGATGGGTACATGGTGGTCATAAAGGGATGGACATGGTCAGAAACAATGCTCAGGTAGGCCGTGGCATTTAAACGATGCCCAATTGGCACTAAGGGGCCTAAAGTGTGCCAAGAAAACATCCCCCACACCATTACACCACCACCACCAGCCTGCACAGTGGTAACAAGGCATGATGGATCCATGTTCTCATTCTGTTTACGCCAAATTCTGACTCTACCATCTGAATGTCTCAACAGAAATCGAGACTCATCAGACCAGGCAACATTTTTCCAGTCTTCAACTATCCAATTTTGGTGAGCTCGTGCAAATTGTAGCCTCTTTTTCCTATTTGTAGTGGAGATGAGTGGTACCCGGTGGGGTCTTCTGCTGTTGTAGCCCATCCGCCTCAAGGTTGTGCGTGTTGTGGCTTCACAAATGCTTTGCTGCATACCTCGGTTGTAACGAGTGGTTATTTCAGTCAAAGTTGCTCTTCTTTCAGTTTGAATCAGTCGGCCCATTCTCCTCTGACCTCTAGCATCAACAAGGCATTTTCGCCCACAGGACTGCCGCATACTGGATGTTTTTCCCTTTTCACACCATTCTTTGTAAACTCTAGAAATGGTTGTGCGTGAAAATCCCAGTAACTGAGCAGATTGTGAAATACTCAGACCGGCCCGTCTGGCACCAACAACCATGCCACGCTCAAAATTGCTTAAATCACCTTTCTTTCCCATTCTGACATTCAGTTTGGAGTTCAGGAGATTGTCTTGACCAGGACCACACCCCTAAATGCATTGAAGCAACTGCCATGTGATTGGTTGATTAGATA
>CM077205.1:37906498-38098998 GCA_039654625.1 Rhinogobio ventralis | reverse complement strand
GGGTTTCACAGAAAATGATGCACTGTTAAAAAACTAGAGCAACAGATTATCAATAATATTAATTAAATACAACCATTTCAAAATGAGAAGCAAATAAATCATATAAAACAATTAATCAAAGTTAAATAAATATCTCAGTGTTATGGGACTCATCGTCTTTCATTAGAAATGCACATGGAGAGCAAAGTGTCAACCCTCATGTCATTCCAATCCCATGATACTTTGATACTTTCTTAACTTTTTAATAAAACATGCATTATTAGATACTTCTTCTGTGCCTAAAATGATTTAAAAGGGAAACTGGGATAAAGGATTTATTAGGATATATAATATAATAATATATAGGATATATTACCCCAAATGTGACCCTGGAGCACAAAACCAGTCATGCGTCTCACGGGTATATTTGTGGCAATATCCAACAATACATTCTATGGGTCAAAGTTATCGATTTTTCTTTTATGCCAAAAATCATTAGGATATTAAGTAAAGATCATGCTGCATGAAGATATTTTGTAAATTGCCTACCATAAATATATCATAAATGTATTATTAGTAGTAATATGCATTGCTAAGGACTTCATTTGGACAACTTTAAAGGCGATTTTCTCAATATTTAGATTTTTTGCACCCTCAGATTCCAGATTTTCAAATAGTTGTATCTCGGCCAAATATTGTCCTTTCCTAACAAACCACACATCAATGGAAAGCTTATTCATCAGATTTCAGATGATGTATACATCTCAATTTCAAAAATTGACCCTTATGACTGGTTTTGTGGTTCAGGGTCACAAATCTGTGTATAACAATTTCTAGCACTATAAAACAGTTCTTTATTTTAAAAAAAATGATGGGAAAATGTCATGTTCACCCAAAAATGTTGTCATCATTTACTCACCCTCAAATTGTTTCAAACTTGTATGAGTTTCTTTCTTCTGTTGAACACAAAAGAAGATATTTTGAAGAATGTTGGTAATCAAATAGTTGATGGCACCCATTGATTTCCATAGCAAGAACAGAATACTATGGAAGTCAATGGGTGCCGTCAACTGTTTGCCAACATTCTTCAAAATATCTTCTTTTGTGAGCTCAGCAGAACTAATCACAGATATAAAGGACAGCCAAAAAAGCTGTTAATGCCCCTACTTTCTACATTAATATCAATATTTAAATTGTGTCACAATATAAAGAACTATTCTATGATAGGATCTTTGAGAAATGCAGATAGTTTACTTTGGAGATGATGCATTTTGATTTACCACCCCTTTACCAGTTTAAAATAAATGTTTTTGTGCATCACTAGGGAGGAACACAATTTCCCCTTGTTGCAAAAAGTAACCAGAGATTCAGTGAGGCAATACCTTCAATTCAGACCCGACCAATCAGTGATCATCTTGCATGCCAAAGTTGCCCAGAAGTCTTATGGGAATGAGAAAAGGTAAAAATTATTTACATCTGTGCATTTACATTTTCAAAAAGTGAAATATACATGCACACACACACAATGAAAATCAGCTGGTTTAGTTGATAGGAAAATGCCTAAACCAAATATTTGCTGGACAAATCACATCATATTTTTTGGATCATGGAAGCTGGTTTGTTCCTGGTTCAAGATGGTCTACCAGTTCTGTCCAGCTTGATACAGATTAACTAACCAGTTTGGACCAGATTATGCCTAGCTAGAACCCATCTACCAGGTTTCAAATGGTAGTTTTAGCCATATTTCCACCAGGTTCTTTGATCACACAAATAATGGTTTGTGTGTTTCCATAGGTTTTTCTGTCCCCCTCCTTGTGTGTACCTCACTGGACATGGATGGAAACTCAGACAGGAGCAGCTTAGAGGTCAGTGGCTTGTGAGCCACATCTTTATTCTTACCATTGTAATTCACTCTAATTTTCCCATTTATATTCACACAGCATCAGGTCTAGGTGAGTCCAGTTGTCGGCTATTCGGTTACATGGGTCTGGACAGCTCCACTGATCCACGGACAGACAGTTTCAAGCTGAGCTTTGAGGAGCAGACAGACAAGAGGGTGAGACATTGCCAAAGCACAGCGATCAAAGAGGAGAGAGTCTGTCAGGCTTATGAGAGAACATGACTGCTATGTGTACAGAGAGATTTGGAGATGGGATCATATGTTTATTCTACCTGGATTACAACTAGCTTTATGTAAGGAGGGCAGTTGGATGAACAAAGAATATGGGCTTGATCTTTTAGTTGCTTTACTCCTTCCCACAGGAAATAATAATCTCAAACAAGATCTCTTTAATATCAAGACACCAATGAGATTAAAGGGTTAGTACACCCAAAAAATGTATCTCGTTCCAAACCCGTAAGATCTATTTTTAATTAAATCTGAGAGCGTTCTGTTCCTCCATTGACAGCTACGCAACTACCACTTTGACGCTTCAAAAAGTTCATAAAGAGAAGCTCAAACGTGCTGCGCAACACGAGAATGAACCTCATTGGTTCTTGTGGAAACTCAGACGTGCTGCGTAACACGAGAATGAACCTCATTGGTCCTTGCGGAAGCTCAATCGTGCTGCGTAACAGAAAAATGAACCTCATTGGTTCTTGAGAAAGCTCAAACGTGCTGCGTAACACGAGAATTAACCTCATTGGTTCTTGAGGAAACTCAAACGTGCTGCGTAACACGAGAATGAACCTCATTGGTTCTTGAGGAAACTCAAATGTGCTGCGCAACAAGAATGAACCTCATTGGTTCTTGCTGAAGCTCAAACGTGCTGCGCAACAAGAATGAACCTCATTGGTTCTTGCTGAAGCTCAAACGTGCTGCGCAACAAGAATGAACCTCATTGGTTCTTGAGGAAACTCAAACGTGCTGCGCAACAAGAATGAACCACATTGGTTCTTTAGGAAGCTCAAACGTGCTGCGTAACACGAGAATGAACCTCATTGGTTCTTGCCGAAGCTCAAACGTGCTGCGCAACACGAGAATGAACCTCATTGGTTCTTGAGGAAGCTCAAACGTGCTGCATAAAAACGAGAATGAACCTCATTGGTTCTTGCCGAAGCTCAAACGTGCTGCGCAACACGAGAATGAACCTCATTGGTTCTCGCACGTCAAGCGAACATGCTTGAGCTTCTGCATACCACAACTGATGTGTGAGTTGATCAATATTTAAATGTGAATAAAAGCCTAAATTCAATCTTCATCATATAAAGCGATCGAGTCTCTTCAGAAAATTTGGACTAAACCGCTCAATTCATATGGATTAGTTTTACGATCTCTTTATGAACTTTTTGAAGCGTCAGTGGTAGTTGCATAGCTGTCAATGGAGGGGTGGAAATCTCTCAGATTTCATCAAAAAATCTTCATTTGTGTTCCGAAGATAAATGAGACATGAGGGTGAGTAATTAATATTGGGTGAATATTGAACTACCCAAATGGTTAT
This sequence comes from Rhinogobio ventralis, assembly GCA_039654625.1. Lineage (NCBI taxonomy): Eukaryota > Metazoa > Chordata > Actinopteri > Cypriniformes > Gobionidae > Rhinogobio > Rhinogobio ventralis. The sequence goes on along the minus strand of CM077205.1, from coordinate 38,095,579 downwards.
TCAGTTCTCAGATCTCACTGAAGACTGGAGTAATGATGCAAAAAATTCAGCTTTGATCACAGGAATAAATAACTTTTAAAAATGTATTCAAATAGTAAATGTATTCAAAAACAGTTTATAATATTTCACAAATTTTACTGTTTTTACTGTATTTTTTATCAAATAAATGCAGCCTTAATGAGCATAAGAGACTTCCTTTACTTTCGAACACAAGCTTTTGAACTTTTGTAAATGTTAACAACCGACTTATTTGTGTGCATTTCATTCTTTCTTTCAGATGTTTGCCTGCGCTAAAACCTTGTATATCTCAGACACAGACAAACGAAAGCACTTTTGCCTGCTGCTACACCTGTTTCACAGCGGAGGGCAGGAAATCGGCACATTTAATAGCAGACTCATTAAAGTCATCTCCAAACCCTCGCAGAAGAGACAGTCCATGAAGAATGCTGACCGTGAGTCTGTGAATGTTTGCATTTGTGTGCAATTCTGAAAATCTATATTTAATTTGACGCAAACAATACACATTCAGTCCAAAATTCAGTGTTAAGGTTATAGTTCATGACTAATTTTCACAGCCCACAATTTCTCATGTTTTTTCCCAAATTATAATTTTTTCAGTTTTGTTAGCTAAACAGTTGACACCATGATACAAAACCTTAATGGACTGTTCATCTATCCCTCATTTGGATCAAATCAAATATGACGTCTACCCTGACTAAGGGCCGTTATGTAAAAGGGTCGACCGGTGTAGAAACCAAACCCCTGTAAGTGTGTGTTGCAGTGTCTTTGTAGGGTCAAGCCGCTAAATAGTGTCACCCAGCCGCCATTGCCACAGAAGTCAGACATTTGACCTCTAACCTTTTTATCCTAAAGCACACACTAAGAGGGCATCTGCTATTGACATTGATTATTGGATCCACAGAGAGGTTCTGCGGGGAAGAAAGAGGCGCTTGACATCTGAGAGCAGCAGTCAAGTGACGTTGAATTCCTCACCGTCTTGTGGGAGAGACGGACAATGAGACAAAGTTGTAGAAAGAGAACAGACTGGCATTAGTCACAGTATATCAGTAATTTGTGTTTGCTGTCTGAATGTCAGTGAGTGTTTAAATATTATGGTGTTTCTTTTGTTTGCCCATAGTTTTAGTTTTTGTAAAAAAATCTGCAACTTTCTAAAAAGTGTGTTTGTTTCTTCAGTGTGTATTTCCTCAGGCTCAAAAGTGTCATTGTTTAACCGCTTGCGGTCACAGACGGTCAGTACGCGTTACCTGGCGGTGGAAGACGGGGCTTTTGTCGCCAGCGCGAGACAATGGACGGCATTCACTGTCACTTTAGGTTTGAGATGCAATGCTTTTTCTCTTTTATTCTCTACTCTCTTTTATCTCAGTCCTTCATACATATAACTGAATAAAACTGTAAGAGCCAGATTTTCTAAACAGGGGAAATTAGCATGAGAGCGCAATCCCATAAAAGCACAGATGGGAGAGGAAAGTTCTGCGCGTAATCTACTGAAAGAACCCAGACGCAGCCGGATCATTTCCATAATGACCAACACAATCTACCAAGAGCAGCTCGTCTGGTTTCAGACATGCTTTTATTGGGCGTTAAATAATAGGGGCTTTCGCACCGGAGGAACCTTTTCATAGTTCCTAGAACTATTGGCGGAAGTACCCGGATTTTGCCGTGTTGGCACCATAGTAACGATTTTAGTTCTAGGAACTCTTTTTGGGGGAAATAATTTAGCTCCTACTTCAGAGTAGGGTCTAACCCAGCACCCGCCATTTTTAAAGCTGCAGTCCGTAAGTTTGACCTCTTTGTCGCCATCTCTGTTTGAACCCTGAAATTGCAGTTATTTGCGGAGTCATCTTCTTTACGTGGGTTGCGCATTGGCACAGCTCCTCCGCAGAAGAATCGAATGATTTGAGGTGTATGTGTGGGTTGTCTATCAACACACCAGTTGTCAATGATGATTGTCGTTTTTGAACTTTCTGGTTTACAAGCCGCCATCAAAACAACAAGTTTAATTACATTCCAGCTGCCGCCACCTGCAGCATCCACCCACATGATATAGCCTACTAGCCCTTAATGTATACAGACGTGACATAATGACGCAAAGACAAACGGCGGAAGGCCGTATTTCCCGCGGAAAACTACCAGTACCACTCAAATTATAACACATTATTACAAGCTTACCATTGTGAATCGGGCTAAGGTAAGGAGATCGTTTTGAACACTGGCTGGTTATGTACTTGCTCAAAAATTGATTTTGGATAATTTTTAACCAAAAAAAGTTATGGACTACAGCTTTAAAAAAGCCATCTACACACAGAGATTATAGTCTATATATTTACTCCACAAACTAACTCTACGAACATGGAAAACAGTAATAGATGTACCTCTCAACCTTTACGCTAAAGAGAAAATCTAACGCAACTTTGAGGGGACCAAGCGAAACATGATTATCTATTTCTGCTAAGCTAGCGAAATTAGGCATCAACTACACGGCAAAATGTTTCATATACTGTCTACTTTCTTTGTATAACAGTTCTATCTAATAACGTATTAGACAGGACTGTTAAACAGATCGTAAACTTATGAAGACGGAGAATGTGAGCGCTTTATAAAAATAAAGGTCCGCAGCGCCGTTAAAATAAAAGTCACAACAACAAGCGCGGCCTACGTCATTTCAGAGTTCCTACTGGCGGTGCAAATCAAAGTCCCTTTAGGACAAGTCATTTCACTCGGCGGCCATCTTTGAAATGCCTCTCGGGTATGCGAGTGCAGCTCATCTCTTTGAATGGGGAAACATCAAATTCTCCAAAACTGTTCGCCAAGCTTACGATTAAATTTCATATTTGAAATCACCAATGAATAACAATTGTCTGATACATTTTGTTGATAAACGCTCAAATGACCAAAAAATTCTTTTTTCAGCCTGGACAAAGCTAATGCGCATGCGCAGTCCTAAGCACGCATATCAGAACACTGCCTGTTTCTATAGCAACCGGAGCTTCTATCGGCAGCTGTAGTGACACGATGACTTTACTAATCAACGATTGGCTCTTTCATTTAGAAGGCGGGGCTTATTCGCCATGCACCGTCTTCCTATATATAAAGTCTTTGGTGCGAATGCAACCAGGAAAATGTTCCTAGAGGAACTTTTAGTTCTCGGGGAACCACCCTGGTGGCTAGTTCCTATAAATAAGTTCCTAGAACCACCTGGTGCAAAAGCCCCTAATGGCGCAAACACCAGTAAATTGACGAGCACAACCCTTGCATGATTCATTTAAATACTCTCCTCCCATAAATACTGCGTCTGAAAGGGAAACTCCTACAAATGCATATGCAATAAGATCAGCCACAAAATAACCCTGTCACGCATTTTCAGCGCTAGCTTTTCACTTTTTTGTGCTGGCACTTTCTTGTGCTGGCACAATTTAAATGACCAAAACTATAAATTATGAGCTTTTCACACATGAAATTGCTAACAGAGGGTTCATATTTCACCCTGGTTAATAATGAATCTTGTCAAGATTTCACACTACACATTTGTGAACCCTGGGTTAACGGTCTTATATCCTCCTGAGACCCAGTTTTTTCCTCTGTAGAGGGCATTATATTTTAGCAAATTTCTTTGAGGCCATATGAGCCACAGTTTTAAGTCTGGATGTCTTGCTTTTCATAGCCTGAATGACTAAATTCAGCACTCTTGAGGGAATATGATAATATTTTGTAATTATCATAATTCTGACTAATGTTCATATTGTTTGTCGTACATTAACATCTCAAGACAACTGTAGTCGGGTTTCAAATAGTGGGACTTTCTGTTATCAGTTTCATACATGTCCACTGTAAAGGACATCAGGACTTAAAGCATGCTTATTTGAGGGAGACATAATAAGTGTATAGGGAAGAAATTATACATCAATATTTCTATGAAATATGAGATATTATGAAAAGTTATTACTCTCATTTTTATAGCGACTTTTTTCATTACATGTTGCCCAAAGAACACATTAATACGCAAATTAGAGACAATGAATAGATACATTGTATATAATGGGAAAACCCATTTTTTGCCGTGTTTACACATATTGTGTAAAGTAAAATAGTATATCAAATCATTCTCTAATATCTTTCATACCATAGTTGAGAATCTTTGTACAAAACCCTGATTTACATTAAATGCACTTATGGAAGCTTGTTTCCGGTACAGAATTAAACATTTTAAAAGATAATTGCGACTTTTCTTCTCAGAATTGCGAGATATAAACTTGCAATATATATTATAACTAACAATTCTGAGAAAAAAAGTCAGAACTTGAGATAAAAAGACGCAATTCTGTGGCGGAAACAAGCTTTCATAGGCACTAGTATGCATACAAAATGCAAAATATAAACATTTCCTAAACATCTTTTTCCAACATTATTCTCATATCTGTTTTACAGAGGACAAGTTATAGAAAAAATAGCCTGGAATCTAAAAATAAACTCCAAATATAAAACTGTAATATAAAAAAAACATTATTTTGGTTATGGAGTCTTGTTTTCATTTTCTTATTAACCGAATCCTGGGGCCTGTACCATGATGGTACAAACTCAGGGTTGCAGGATTAGTTTCGAGCTGACAAAACCAAACCAATCTATTCAGGCTTTGTTGGTCCCATGATGCTGATCGTCAGCTTTCTCTGTCAACTCAGGCTTTGATCCTGAGTTTAGGAGTTTAGCTGTGACATCAGTAGTGAACAGCCAATCACATGCTGTGGATCAGTGGAACTGAGATTCACTTCTCATGAGAGAAGCAGCGAGATTCATTTCTCTCTTCTGCAGAATATTACATGATTGAAAAATATTAAGAATTTAAACAAATTTGCACAGCGAGAAGAAAAGAGCTGTCTATGAAAGAGGACAACTTAAAGAGAATCTTATACGTCAATGCAAGCAAAAGTTATAAAGTTAGTTTTTATATGATATATAGAGAGAATTGAACATTTAAGCTCACATGTAGTAATTTTTTTTGCTTTATTTATTGATTTTAAAGCTTATTTGTATGACCTTTATATAGACGGCTATTTATATTAATTTTAACAAAGTGCCTATTACTGATTGATTAACTAAAATGATACGTGTGTAATTGATTAAGGGTATAATAATTACATAAATGATATCTAAATCATTTAAAATTATTATTATTATTATAAATAAGCATTGTTAAAAGCCAGACACTTTAGTCTTTATAAACCATTTGCTATGTAGTGACCTTTAATTTGGAGTAGAAACAGGGGGAGTGACTTTATTGCATAAGAGGTGTGACTTTGAGTTTCAGTTTGAGATATCTTATCTTATCTAGAGCAGGTTAGCCGTGGAGCGTAAGTTACTATGGAGATGAACCAAACCACTTTAATGGCACCTAAAACCCAGGATTGGCACAAACTAAGCTTAAACATATCTGGCTAGCCAGCTAAACTGGCTTCATGGTATAGGCCCCTGGTGTTCTCTACATAGGACATATCATTAAATGATAATAATAATTAAAATTTAAATAATTAAAGATTTTTTTGTGCCATTTGTTTCTTATACTCCAAACTATTTGATGATGTAAAAAAAAAAAAAAAATGTTGATGGGTCAAAGAAGGATATGACATTCATATGTTTACAAGGTTAACAACATTGGAACTCATTTAGTAATTCTATGCAAAGGATGCATTTATGTGCAGAGACAATCTATTTCTAAAAAGAAAAATGGTGCATGGGAAACCCCTTTTGCGGAAGTATTTCCATTAACTCAGGTTCACCCATGCGTATGCACTGTATGTTGTAGGGACTAATTCACCGTTCACCACAGTAGTTAAATAAACACAAGAAACCCAAACAAGTCTAGAAACAACTGGTCAAAACTCCATGCTGGACATACAGTGTAAATAAACTCAAATGCCTCGCCGCATTTGAGAGTAAAATCAGTTTTCCAGAATAAGACATTTCACCCAAAGAATAGAAATTCTAAAAGGTCAGATTGTAAAATGTCAGCAACATGTGTTCAGCAGCTGGTATAAATGTAGCCAAATCCTGGTCTGAGTAAGGTATAATTTTCTCTCTCGCCCCCTACAGCGCTAAAACTCTCTCTGTTTCAACTCTGTTCATAGTGGAGGAGATGCACGCCGTTCATAGTGAATACACCCTGTGTGACAGCTACATCTGTTACGGTTGTGTGGTTCAGCTGGTATGCACGGACTCAGGAGTGGCGCTGCCACCAATGGTATGCAAGTATAAAACTGCTTTTCTTTCAATTACATGTGACGTCAAGTCATCTTTATTTATGTAGCACTTTATACAACACAGATTGTTTCAAAACAGCGATAAACAAGAAAATAATGATCAATGATGCAAACAAAGTTCAGTTTTAAAGCAGCTCTAAAAAAAGACTGTAGTATTATTCTTCAGCTCGAGTCAGTTCAGTGTTGATTCAGGTCAGTTCAATAACTGTGTTAAGGTCATCAAAGTTCAATTCAGTCAAATCAGTCATTCACGTTAGTGCTCGGCTAACGTATGCTCTGTTATTGATACAGTTCCCGCATGTGCACCGCAGTAAATTATAAATACACACATGGGTTTGTTGATGGACGTACACTTGTTAATGCTGATGGTGAGGAATTACAGCTGCAACAGCTCATAATGAACCTCAAAATGAGTAGCGTATCACTGAGAAACATCCTGATTAAGTCGTCCTTGTGATGGAGGTTCGGGTTAAATAACTAGTTCTTCCAATGTTTCATCATCGGACTCGCGCTCGGATTGATGTTATCAAATCAACGCCATTGTTACTGTCTTTACAGTGTGTACAATCACTGAGCTTTAGGAAGCCTCCGGAGCTGAAGTTCAGTTATGGTAATGAGCGTTTAGCTTCTGACTGCTGTACGCTGTCCAACAGACTGGGCCATCTGGCCAATCACAACAGACTGGGCCGTCTGGCCAATCAGAGCAGAGTAGACCAATCACAACAGTCTGGTCCGACTGGCCAATCAGAGCAGAGTAGACCAATCACAACAGACTGGGCCATCTGGCCAATCACAACAGACTGGGCCATCTGGCCAATCAGAGCAGAGTAGACCAATCACAACAGTCTGGGCCAACTGGCCAATCAGAGCAGAGTAGACCAATCACAACAGTCTGGGCTGTCTGGCCAATCACAACAGACTGGGCTGTCTGGCCAATCACAACAGACTGGGCCGTCTGGCCAATCAGAGCAGAGTAGACCAATCACAACAGACTGGGCCATCTGGCCAATCACAACAGACTGGGCCGTCTGGCCAATCAGAGCAGAGTAGACCAATCACAACAGTCTGGGCCGACTGGCCAATCAGAGCAGAGTAGACCAATCACAACAGACTGGGCCATCTGGCCAATCACAACAGACTGGGCCGTCTGGCCAATCACAACAGACTGGGCCATCTGGCCAATCACAACAGACTGGGCCATCTGGCCAATCACAACAGTCTGGGCCGACTGGCCAATCAGAGCAGAGTAGACCAAAATCACAACAGACTGGGCCATCTGGCCAATCACAACAGACTGGACTGTCTGGCCAATCAGAGCAGAGTAGACCAATCACAACAGACTGGGCCATCTGGCCAGTCACAACAGACTGGACCGTCTGGCCAATCAGAGCAGAGTAGACCAAAATCACAACAGACTGGGCCATGTGCAGTGTATATTATGAGAAAATGAAAGTGTTTTTTGACCTTTGATGCATGTAAACCTGTTGTAGGAGACTCCAAAACAAAATTAGGAGCCTTTAAAATAGCATAACAGTGGCACTTTAAGTGCAAAAGCCTATCTACCACGTAGAACTTGTAAAGGTCAGAAAATATAAAAATCTAGTTAATTTTACAATTCTGTTAGGTGCTACAGAAATTACATACCTTAAACTGCAAAATTTGCTCTTGCAAATTTTAATGGGATATTTTAATCAGTGTGCCAGTGTTAAAATTATACAATGCTCATTCTTTTAATGTGTTCAAAAAGTACACAAAATCTTACTGTAATATATTTGGTGCTCCACTGCATGCTATCAAAGTCAACATTTAACCATGCATTTTTTATTTTAAAAACCTTGTGGAATTGAATCTGCATGTTCTGTGTATTTTTAATCTATATTTTTTCACCCACGTCTCTGAAGTCTGTTCAGCACACATTTCCATCCCTGTGGTGTTTTTTGGAAGCTGGTCTGCTACCAACCTGCGTCACAATTTGCTGATAAAGCACTTGATCAAAATGCCAAGGACAACGTTTAAATACCACATTTAGCAGACTAGCAAACAGAATAGACCTTCACAATGTTGTTTTAGTTGTTTGAAATTGCTGACTGGTTTGTTTTGGTTTGCAAGAGTGTATCTGAAGCCCTCATGCAGCAGGATTTTTGATCAGTTTTGAACAGTCAGGCATATTGTGCAGCACAGGTGCTGCGGGAGACCAGGTGCAGTGGTGCATGATAGAAGGGCGATGATTTTTTTTTTCTTGAAGGCTATTTTAGGTACGCTCATATCAGATTTCTGAGAACATGAAGAGGACATTATACAATTATACTCTTAAAAATAAAGTTTCCAAAAGGGGTTTTCGCAACGATGCCATAGGAGAACAGTTTTTGGTTCCCCAAAGAACCTTTCAGTGAACAGTTTTAGATTATTAAAATGTTCTTCACATTATTTTAAAGAACTGTTTTTCACTATAAAGAACCTTTATTATTCAGAGTACACACTTCTGGATTTAGTCTGTCTCAGGTTTTTCTGTTTCTTCATGTAATCACAGACAGACTCGATGATGGTGAGATCAGATCAGACCGGCTGCTGTCAGACTTCTTGTGCATAAAAAAAAAAAAAAAAAATCTCACTGGATTATTACAATTAACTGCAAAATGAATGTTAACTGGCTTAAAAAAAAATTTCGTGTGAAAATACCAACGTGCCTAAGACTTTTGCACAGTACTGATATACTGTATATATATATATATATATATAAATATATAAAAACTTATAAACACTTACTTATAATATATTTCTGAAGGATCATTGTGACTGAAGACTGGAGTAATGATGCTGAAAATTCAGCTTTGCATCACAGGAATTATAATATTTCCATTTCTTAATTTATTTTTAAACTGAATTAAACATTCAGAATCAAGAATGAGAAAAGGTTAAGGCTCACTGTTGCTCTCTATTAAAGGGATGAAAAATAAAGAAGATGAAATGGTCAGCTGTGTGAATAGTTACTTGATGCGGTTTTCTTTCTTTGAAGGTAATACGTAAGGTGAATAAGCAGCATGCATGTCTAGACATGGATGAGCCCGTGTCTCAGCTTCATAAATGTGCTTTCCAGTTCAGAGACAGCAACCACATGTACCTCTGCCTGTCCAATGAAAAAATCATACAGTTCCAGGTGAACACAGGCAATGACATTTAAAAACATTTCATTAAAAGATTAGTTCACCCCGCAATGAAAATGCATTTACTTTCCCTCATGTGATTCCAAACTTGTAGGCCTCTCCGTGTCCTAAGGAAAGTAATAAGGTATTACTGAATGACGGATCCTGTTGGACCATCATTGGAACAGAGGTGGTTGAATACACCTTCAGTGAGAGTCTCTCCGGTCACCCGACCACCATCAGCCCTGTACCTGTGATCAATGGACTAGAGGTCAGAAATCAAGCACTCGTCTCTTACAATCAATTTTAAAGATGAATTCAAGAGAAATTTAATGCTACACTCATTGGGGGAAAAAAAGGTTCACTAGGGTTCTATATAGAATCTTCGGGTTGTTAAAATTGTTTTACGAGTTCTATATAGAACCTTTTCTTCTAAGAGTGTAACTTAATATCAAGCTGTAAATATGAGCTGTATGTTACTTACCTAAACAACACTAACAAGTGTATTTGTGATTTAGCTAAATGGAGGGGGACATGTGGCCATGTTGGAGCTTCACGGAGAAAACTTCAGTCCACACTTAAAGGTCTGGTTCGGCGACATGGAGGCAGAGACCATGTTCAGGTTAGCATTTATCATTTATAGCTGGATTAAATGCCCTCATTTTTGGTGCAGATACTCTGAAACTATAGTTTGCCAAGCTACTCATGATTTAAAGGTAAATGACAGTCAAGCTTGAAAAAGTAGTAAGCTACACTATACATTCGAACAGCAACTAGTGGAAAAACCAACAAGGATCTCAAATATCCAACTAGTACATCTAAAAAAAAAACCTCATATACTGTATGTAATTGAATTATAAGAATAGTGATAAACTATGATATTTAATACAATATGATATGCCATAAATTGTTGGGAAAAAAAGCTCATTTATAGCTTTAGTCTACAATATGCTGTAAACAGCATACTATCACAATTTAGCTGATAAGATTGCTGCTACTTTTATTTGTTACTCCGGTAACACTTTACAATAAGGTTTCATTTGTTAAAGGGATAGTTCACCCAAAAATGAAAATTCTGTCATTAATTTCTCACCCTCATGTCATTCCAAACCTTCGTTCATCTTCAGAACACAAATGAAGATTTTTTGATGAAATCTGAGAGCTTTCTGTCCCTCCATTGACAGCTACACAACTACCACTGACACATCAAAAAGTTCATAAAGAGAGTGTAAAACTAATCCATATGAATTGAGCAGTTTAGTCCAAATTTTCTGAAGAGACTCGATCGCTTTATATGATGAACAGATTGAATTTAGGTTTTTATTCCCATTTAAAGGTGCACTGTGTAAATGTTAGCGGCTTCTAGCGGTGAGGTTGTGAATCGCATCCTCCCACCACTCACCCCTCCCTTTCGAAGCACATAGAGAAGCTACGGTGGCCGACATGACAAAGATGTCGTCGTCTGAGACAGCAGAGAGTAGCTAGCGCTCTGTAATAATAATTTGTTACATTTATATAGCGCTTTTCTAGGCACTCAAAGCGCTTTACATATAGAAGGGGGGAATCTCCTCAACCACCACCAATGTGCAGCATCCACCTGGATGATGTGACGGCAGCCATATTGCGCCAGAACGCCCACCACACACCAGTTTATGGTGGAGAGTAGACGGAGTGATGAAGCCAATCAGTATATGGGGATTATTAGGAGGCCATGTTGGACAGAGGCCAATGGAGAAATTGGGCCAGGATGCCGGGGTTACACCCCTACTCTTTTTCCGAAGGACATCCTGGGATTTTTAATTACCACAGAGAGTCAGGACCTCGGTTTAACGTCTCATCCCAAGGACGCTGCTTATTGGCAGTATAGTGTCCCCATCACTGTACTGGGGTGTAACACGACTAACTAACTTCTGTAGAGAAGTTTGTCCGGCTACTGTAGAAACATGGCAGCGCAAAATGGTGACTTCACAGTAAAACCTTGTTTATACTTTTGCCTGGCTCCGCAGCGTGAGCCTCTGCTGACTGCGTGTTCCTCCCCAAACAGATGAGGCGTTTATACTTGGCACGCTCGCCGTTGTACTATTCTTTGAAATGACAGAGGGCGACTCTGAGTAATTGTTCTATAAACCATCAGGAAACAGCGGTGACAAGAAGTAATGTACACAGGTGACGTTATTTATTTTAGTACACTTCAATGTTTAATAAACATGGATCTTTATTTTCAATAAAAGGGCTCATTTTGTAAATATAAGCAACTAATTTGTACGTGGAAACTGGGTGCCGGTGTGATGATGCTCGGCTAGATTCGCCTCGAACTCGTGAATCTTCGGATGCAACAGCGCGCAAAAAAGTAAAAAAAAATGCGCGAAATGGGGTCTCGCGCACTCGACGTGCACTACCGATGATGTCATTTTTGCCACACGCACCTTCCCGCTCGTGCGGACGCGGCGAGTATAAACCAAGCTTAAGGGGAGCCGCGGTGTATGTAGATAGAAATGGCTCATTATAAGGTAATAAAAACATAAAAGTTCATTATGTAAGGTCTTTATACACCACTGAAAACATAGTTATGTATATTATATTGCATTTCTGTCAATAAATCCTCATAAATACTACACACTGCACCTTTATACACACCTCTTTGCTGAAGCTCAAATGTGCTGCATAACATGAGAATAAACCTCAGGCATTGGAAGGAAGTTATACACACTTATACATACAGAAACATCTTTGAGGATGTACATTTGCAATATTTTAGTTAACAGAACAACAAAATGCTTATTGTAAAATGTATATTTTGTATTGTGGTCAAGTTACAGAATGTGGTTGATGTCTCTCATATTGTGCTAATTGGAGGCTGTACTGTACCAAAACAGTGTATGCCCCTTGGGGTCAGGATTGCAGTGAGTTTATCACAATAAAGGGGTGTTTAAGTGCGTAAAACATGGTAAACTGTTTAAAACACTGCCCATAGTGGCTTATTGCTGTATAAATCAATGCAACAGCAAAGTGATAAAAGACAACAGTGTTCAATAAACAATTTATAATAATTATATTAGTATTCACTAACATGCAGGTCATTTTTGGATAGGGGAAATTACATTAAGATAACTTGAAATGCAAAACAATTTTCTTAAATGTATGTTTAAATATGTAAATGAGTCAGTGTCTAATTAAATCTGCCCTAATCTGCATGCATTTCTAGAGCAGAAATCTGAAAGGTGGATGAAGCCATGTTCAAAAATATTGTTTCTTTTTGTTGACAGAGTTAAAGAGTAAAGAGGGGATCTCTTTTTATCAAAAATACAGTTAATATATATATATATATATCAGGCAAATTATATATGCACAAACCCCTCAGAATATAGATATGAATAAACCTGCAAAGTTTGCTACTGAAGTGCTCGTCGTTTCTTTTTAGAAACATGCCACATTAGTACTAAAATAAACTGATGTGCAGATACAGGCATGCAGATATTTATATATAAGTGGCTTTGAACATGGCTCATCCAATAATTAACTATCTATTTTATAAATTGCAATTACTCACTATGTAATAAATAACACAGCACAGGTGCATGCAAGTTATAGCAAGCCAAAAAACCAACCCCCTACCCATATTAAACTTTCCCCTGTGCAATAATTTTAGTTTAAGTTAGTTGTGTCCACCTTGCCAAGGCTCCAGGGATGCCGTGGTGTGACATTCCTGTCTCAGCAGGCTGGAGTGAAATGATGGTCTCTCTCAGGTCCTTGTAGGGAGGTTCTTAGAGCTGTTGTCAAGTGTCAGGAAGGTCAGAGGGTGATCTGCAACTGAAATTACTGCAAATCAGTGAGGTGTAACTTCCTTCATCTTAAGTTACAGGAACATTTAGTACTTCAGTGAAAGTTTGACAGTGATTGCACTTAATATATATAGTTAATAAATGTAATATATATATATATATATATATATATATATATATATATATATATATATATATATAATGTATATGTGTATATACAGTGATTGCACTGAAAGTGTGTGTGTATATATATATATATATATATATATATATATATATATATATATATATATATATATATATATATATATATATATATATATATATATATATATATATATATATATATATATATGTTTATTCAGTATATATATACACTCACCTAAAGGATTATTAGGAACACCTGTTCAATTTCTCATTAATGCAATTATCTTATCAACCAATCACATGGCAGTTGCTTCAATGCATTTAGGGGTGTGGTCCTGGTCAAGACAATCTCCTGAACTCCAAACTGAATGTCAGAATGGGAAAGAAAGGTGATTTAAGCAATTTTGAGCGTGGCATGGTTGTTGGTGCCAGACGGGCCGGTCTGAGTTTTTCACAATCTGCTCAGTTACTGGGTTTTTCACGCACAACCATTTCTAGAGTTTACAAAGAATGGTGTGAAAAGGGAAAAACATCCGGTATGCGGCAGTCCTGTGGGCGAAAATGCCTTGTTGATGCTAGAGGTCAGAGGACAATGGGCCGACTGATTCAAGCTGATAGAAGAGCAACTTTGACTGAAATAACCACTCGTTACAACCGAGGTTACAGCAAAGTATTTGTGAAGCCACAACACGCACAACCTTGAGGCGGATGGGCTACAACAGCAGAAGACCCCACCGGGTACCACTCATCTCCACTACAAATAGGAAAAAGAGGCTACAATCGATTTCTGTTGAGACATTCAGATGGTAGAGTCAGAATTTGGCGTAAACAGAATGAGAACATGGATCCATCATGCCTTGTTACCACTGTGCAGGCTGGTGGTGGTGGTGTAATGGTGTGGGGGATGTTTTCTTAGCACACTTTAGGCCCCTTAGTGCCAATTGGGCATCGTTTAAATGCCACGGCCTACCTGAGCATTGTTTCTGACCATGTCCATCTCTTTATGACCACCATGTACCCATCCTCTGATGGCTACTTCCAGCAGGATAATGCACCATGTCACAAAGCTCGAATCATTTCAAATTGGTTTTTTGAACATGACAATGAGTTCACTGTACTAAAATGGCCCCCACAGTCACCAGATCTCAACCCAATAGAGCATCTTTGGGATGTGGTGGAACGGGAGCTTCGTGCCCTGGATGTGCATCCCACAAATCTCCATCAACTGCAAGATGCTATCCTATCAATATGGGCCAACATTTCTAAAGAATGCTTTCAGCACCTTGTTGAATCAATGCCACGTAGAATTAAGGCAGTTCTGAAGGCGAAAGGGGGTCAAACACAGTATTAGTATGGTGTTCCTAATAATCCTTTAGGTGAGTGTATATATATATATATAATATATATATATTATATTTATATTTATTCAGTGATATATATATATATATATATAAAATCAAAGTAAAGATGTAAATATAATACTTTGTCCATCTCAGGTCCTCCAGGTCTTTGCTGAGTGTCGTTCCTGATGTGTCTATATTGAGTGGCGAGTGGAGATGGATGAGACAACCAATCACAGTGCCGTTATCTCTGATCCGATTGGACGGGCTGATCTACAGGAGTTCATACTCATTTACTTACACACCAGAGCACAGCGCCCCCTCTCAAGCAAACGGTACAGCGGAGAGAACCACAGACTCAGACTCGCTCATAGACACCATACACCAGGAGTTCACACGGATGAACTTTCACCTATTTATGCAGAGCTGAGAACACACACACACACCTTGAACCAAGGATTAATCAAGGAGAATATTCTTGTCAGATTATTGTGAGTCAAAGTCATAGTGCCACCAACTGGCAGCAGGAAGTGTGTCACTTTCAAAATGCTTTAAAATCTTACTTTCCTCAGAATAATGTCAAGACAAGGCAGATATAGACCTGCGAAAGGATTCTTGATATCTTAAATACTGTTGCCATGGCAACACGTCAAACTTTAATAATATTCTTGGGTGCTTTTGGAATGCTTGAAATTGCATGAAACTCAACACACACATCAGAGCTGTCGGCCAGTAGACATAAGCGCCAACGATTCACACCAAACTTTCTGAACATGGTGGCAAGACATTGAAGATGTTAAATTGTGAATGGATATTGGATATCTCAAACAATGTTGCCATGGTGAGCAATTAAAGCAATGACAAAAAGGGAAACAGGAAGAGTCTCATATCTAGACATAATCCTTTTACATTTACCCAGTTGCCCGTGCACAGTTGCCATAAAGCCGCCGGAGTGGCGGTGCCACCGGGGCTTGGGCCCGTCATCGCTGCTTACTGCTATATTTCATTAAAGATTCTTTACAGTCCCTTTTGATCAATTTAATGCATCCTTGCTGAATAAAATTATTAACTTTTCAAATGGGTCTAAATATTCAACAATTTTACATTTCATTATATTTGGTCATTTATGAGTGCGTACAGGGTTTTTGACTGTGCCCCTTTAAACTATAACAGACACCAGTACTGTATTTTGTGTGTAATTAGATTACTCAGAATTGCTCATACAGTATCTAATAATGCAATTATGCATTTGATGTTATTATGTCCTCTCTCAACTTACGCTGCTGCTGATATCTTTTACATAACGCTGCACATATCTTTACACAAAGCGGCTATTATACAGTATCACTACCACATCCAAGATCATCTTCAAAGGATGAAAGCTTAGAGCAAACTCTATAAATTGTGTTGAAAAGTGTGAAACTGTGTCTGCGCACATTTTTTAGGGGTCTTAGAGGTCTTTGGCTTGTTTCCTCTTCCTAATTACTAAAGCAAACATGCGTGAGAGGGACCGGCACATCAGCTAATCTTCATCATGTGTCCACCATTGCCAACGGGCCCCTGGAATTTATTTTCACATCAATCCATTCCGCTCGGAGACAAGAGATATGAAGGGACCTATTCTTCTATCTGTATCCGTTCTTCACACCTCTTATGTAACAGGACGGATAGTATTCAATACCATAAAAAGGAAATTTCTTTCAGCTTTGGCTTCCTGCTTGAAATGAAACTCTCCGAGTGGCTTAAACTTAAACTTCGGGCACATGTACGTATGCTGCTCCCTCTGAGCATAAAGAAACCTGTGTCCCTTTATTTTGGCCTAGCATTTGTCTAATATATCACCACTCTCCCATCATTCCACTCCGATCGGCCTTCTGCTCCAATCAGTGGAAGGATCTAGCCTGTGATTGACAGCTCATTTACAGCTCTGAGAAGGGCCCTTTAAGGTCTGAGAGGCCGGTGCCTGGGCAGAGAAGATGTGAAAAGTATGAAAAATATGTTTGCACTCATTGTTCCCAAAGACTTGTGTGTTCAGAGGCCAAATGTGAGCCAATTAGTGTGTCAAGGTAGAATACAGTGGAGTGGACAGATTTTGAATAGATCAAATCCTTTGCTGTGGTAAGAAATGGATTATTATAAATACTTTGAAGGATTTGCCATGTTTGACAACATAGAATTTTCCTCTACATTTCCTCTTCCTTGCACAAAAACAACGGATAGTTCAGACTTGAAAGTCAGTAATATTTTTTTAAAAGATCAAAAGTGACTGTAAAGACATTTATAATGTTACAAAAGATTTCTATGTCAAATAATTGCTGTTCTTTTGAGCTTTCTATTCATCAAAGAATCCTGAAAAAAAGTTTCACTGTTTCCACAAAAATATGAAGCAGCACAACTGTTTTCAACATTGATAATAATCAGAAATGTTTCTTGAGCAGCAAATCATCATATTAGAGTGATTTTTGAAGGATCATGCGACACTGAAGACTGGAGTAATGATGCTGAAAATTCAGCTTTGATCACAGGAATAAATTACAATAGTAAACAGTTATTTTAAATTGTAATAATATTTGCAATTGTACTGTATTTACTGTATTTGTAATCAATTAAATGCAGCCTTTGTGAGCAGAAGAGACTTTCCAAAAAAAAATTAAATCTCATTTATTAGTAAAACGTCCACAGTGCATTAATAAATGTTAACAATACAACTTTTGATCTTAAAAATTTATTAGTAAATGTTAAGATTAACATCAACTAAGATTAATAAATGCTGTTGAAATATTGTTCATTGTTAGGGACAGAAAGCTCTCAGATTTCATTAAAAAGATTTTCATTTGTGTTCTGAAGATAAATGAAAGTCTTACTGATTTGGAACGACATGAGGGTGAGGAATTTATGACATAATTTTCATTTTTGGGTGAACTATCCCTTTAATGCTTATTAAAAGCAACATTTCTCAAGAGGTAACTAAGCCATTCATAACTCATTGTTGTGCACCTGCTAGGACATATTACGAGTTAATAACCCTATACTTTATGAGCAGACATTGTGTTTGACTGTGAATAACTCAATATGATACATTCAGTCCTTATGATCTTGATTTATCAGCATGACAGGTGTGTATGACCTCCATGCAGTTCAACATACTACTTAGTCTGACATGACACCCTAGCAAATGTAGTGATCGATGCCAGATTTTTCAAACAGACTAGATGACTAGACAGCAAAGAATGAGCCATATTTGCCAGACCAACAAGATGGAGACATTAGAGAGAAAGCCTTAAAAGGTCATCCCTGGTGTGATTTCAGTGCATGCTTTAAAGACGATATTGAATGAATGAATGAATGCTTGCTCTTTAGTAAAGCGAAGATGTGGGTAAAAGAACATTTGTTAAATCCAGTGCTTTTACATGGCTCTCTAAGGCCCTGTTTCCACCTGGTATTAAGATGCGTTTTGGTCAATCGGATCACAAGTGGACGACGCTAAATACAGGTGAAAATGGGGTCTAAAAGGAGCTTGTCCACTTTCGACCACTTCCAGAGGTAGTGGAAAACACATTAGACAAGATTGCTTTCGTAATGTAAACGCTTATGTGGTCAAATGCACTGGAACACCCTCTAAAAGACCCCCTACTCTCCGCCTACTGACCTAATGCGTAAACATTACAGGAAACGCTCTAGCCAGACAGGATTTAAACTTTGCCGGATGAAGACCCTAGTTTAGTTTGAAGAGGAAAAATGTACCAAACACAATGTTCTCTCACATTTGTGATTTCTAACACACACTCACAGTGTTCGGCTGGTCTTGCGTCTGTCAGAGCAGAAACAAACAGCTGATGTTTTCCCATAATATAAGCACGTTCATATGTAAATTGCATGAGCTGATTTTGTCCATTAGATCAAAAGATCTGAAAAGACTCTCCCCTCAAAGAAATCAGGACAGAAGTGGTTGAAAGTGGACAAAAGAGACGGATTAAAACACCAGGTGTAAACGGGTATGACTCCCTCACGTACTTGTGATCCGATCCACCAAAACACATCTTAATATCAGGTGTAAACAGGCCCTGAGTGTGAGATGGAGTCTCTGAGTGCATGAGAACCTGGAAATGGTCCATTCTTGGAAGCCCTTCTGCCTCCGCAGGACATCTGTAAAGATGCCTGACTTGAAGGGGAACCAGCTGACCTTGCATCCTTCCGCCATCCGGAACAGAATCGCTCCCTACAGCAATCCCACAAATGTTCCATGTTGTCAGAATGCCTTAAATCCAAGTGGATCAAAAACATGGGCGGAAAGCCCAGAACTTTGTAAAGAACACCGCTTTGTTCATGCAGAATGAGAATATTTTCCAGCATCCAAGTTTTGTTAAAGAGCACACCTGGTGTAAACACCGGCGTTGACAAGAGGCGGCTCTTTTGAGATCTCATTTAAGTTTCAACGAAGTCTTTTCTTCTAAAATTCCTGTGGAGAAATAAACATAAATGAGATAATCACTCTTGAAAACAAAGGTTCTTTATTGGCATTGATGATTCCATGAGAACCGTTGACATCCATGGAGCCTTTCCACTGCACAAAGGTTCTTTATAGTGGAAAAGGGTTTTCTGGTTTTCTGGACTTGGTCTGATCATTTCTGGTAAGTGCTACTCTATCTAGAAGAAACAAGATATTAAAGATGCCATTGGTGATTTTCCTTTCCTGTGGGTCAAAATGAGATTTCAAGGGAGAAACATCTATACATCCAGAGCAGAACCTCATCTCTCTGGCTCTCCTTTCCTTGTACCTCCTCCTCTTTGCGGCAGTATGTATATTCCTGTGGGAATCTCTTTCCTCTCAGGAAGCAGGTTCACTTTCAGAGTCAATAAGCCTTTCTGCTTGCACCCCAACCCAGCGTGTGCGCTCACATGTACAGGAGCGTGTACGGCAGCCGTGGGTGTGTGGGCTCTTAGGAGCCACTTGTTTGAAGGGTTGGAGGACATTCCAACATCAACTGCTTTGTTCACCAGCACAGAATACAGAAAATACATCATTATTCAAACTACAGATTAATGTAGCCATCAAACATAAAGCAAGCATCACTATATCTCCCATACAAATAGATAGGATTGTTTATTTTTTGTTATTGTATTAAAATAAACTATTGTTTCCGTATTGATAATAGCATGTAACTTTGATAACTAGTATGATATAAACACCCAATTTAATGTCAATGACACCGAGCACTACATTTTAAATGTTTTTTTTTTAAGAGAGAGAGAGAGCTATTGCGTAGGGAAAGATTTTTAGTAAATAATGAATTATTTCCTTTTTGCTCAAACAAGAGGACACAGAAACATTACAACATCGAGACAAAAAACGGAAATAGTGAAATAAATACTATTGCTGTCAAATCGATTAATCGTGATTATTCACATCTAACATAAAAGTTGGTATATATGTGTGTATATAAATGCATATATACATACAATATATATATACACACATACAATGTTTTTTACATTATTTTCATGATTTGTGAACGCAACTTTTCTTCTTTTGTCAGATCAACTTAGATAATTAATGTGGTTCAGATAACATTATATTTTGAGTTTCTATTGATTAAACCAATCTCCATTGAATTAACTCAAATGTTTAATTTCAATTAACTCAAAATTAGGCAACCAGGTAACTTTTTTAAGTTAAACTAACAATATTTTATATATATATATATATATATATATACACACACAACACATAATAAATACAAAACAAAGTGGTTAATAAAGTAACTTTTCCACCAACTGCAGAAGGCCACAATATATATCTCAAGCTTTAGCAGATGGATCAAGAGTTGATATTTTCCCATTCCTGTTATCTGAAAAGCATGACCATCAATATTTTTCTCTTTGGAACCAAGCACAACGAGTCACAAATGAATTGTGATTATGCCCAGAACATACTTGTAAACTTTCATTTAATGTTTATTTCCCATACCCCCTTAGTAGCCAAAAATAATATCACTGAATATTGTTCCAGCTAGTGCAGAGCGTTTGCACTGAAACTGTCCATTTAAGGCAGTTAAGTCTCTAGCTTACTTTTACTTTTCATTGTAACCTTCCTCAGCAATTATTCTATAAATTAAAATCTTTCATAAATCATATTTATTTAGATATGCAGGAACTGAGAATCATCAGACAGCCAGGTAAAAGACAGAAACCTCACAGTAACCCTAGTGTGTCTGGGGGTTAAATTTCATTTCATTAGTGGTGCTCGCTGAAGCAAACATCACTAGATACTGTTCCTCATACTTAAGATTAGAGAACTTTGCATATTGGAAATGAATGATATTGTGCTATTACTTTACAAACAATCAAATTTATGATTTTCTACTGTCAGTCAAAAAAAAAAATAGGTGAAAAATCTTGTAGATTTACAATTAAGGAGGGGCGTGAGTCATACAGTATCTAAAGAATAGGCTTGAAGTTTGGCTCTTTTGACAACCACCCAATTACCCTAGCAACCACCCTAGCAATCACCTAGCAACGTCTGTTTTATTTGAGCTTCCGCAAGAACCAATGAGGTTCATTCTCGTGTTACGCATCACGCTTGAGCTTCAGCAAGAACCAATGAGGTTCATTCTCGTGTCACGCATCACGTTTGAACTTCCTCAAGAACCAATGAGGTTCATTCTCGTGTCACGCATCACGCTTGAGCTTCTCAAGAACCAATGAGGTTCATTCTCGTGTTACGCATCACGTTTGAACTTCCTCAAGAACCAATGAGGTTCATTCTCGTGTTACGCAGCACGTTTGAGCTTCCTCAAGAACCAATTAGGTTCATTCTCGTGTTACGCAGCACGTTTGAGCTTCAGCAAGAACCAATGAGGTTCATTCTCGTGTTACGCAGCACGTTTGAGCTTCTGCAAGAACCAATGAGGTTCATTCTCGTGTTACGCAGCACGTTTGAGCTTCAGCAAGAACCAGTGAGGTTCATTCTCGTGTTACGCAGCACGTTTGAGCTTCAGCAAGAACCAATGAGGTTCATTCTCGTGTTATGCAGCACGTTTGAGCTTCTGCAAGAACCAATGAGGTTCATTCTCGTGTTACGCAGCACGTTTGAGCTTCAGCAAGAACCAATTAGGTTCATTCTCGTGTTGCGCATCACGCTTGAGCTTCAGCAAGAACCAGTGAGGTTCATTCTCGTGTTACGCAGCACGTTTGAGCTTCTGCAAGAACCAATGAGGTTCATTCTCGTGTTACGCATCACGCTTGAGCTTCAGCAAGAACCAGTGAGGTTCATTCTCGTGTTGCGCATCACGCTTGAGCTTCAGCAAGAACCAGTGAGGTTCATTCTCGTGTTGCGCAGCACGCTTGAGCTTCAGCAAGAATCAATGAGGTTCATTTTCGTGTTACGCATCACGCTTGAGCTTCCTCAAGAACCAATGAGGTTCATTCTCGTGTTACGCATCACGCTTGAGCTTCCTCAAGAACCAATGAGGTTCATTCTCGTGTTCATCATTTAAAGCAACTGAATCTCTTCAGATAATTTGATAATAATTTGGACTTCTAGTTTTACATTTTCTTTATGAATTTCAAAATGGTAGTTGCGTAGACTGTCAATGGAGGGACAGAAAGCATTTCATTAAAAAAAGTCTTCATTTGTGTTCCAAAGATGAACAAAAGTCTTACGGGTTTGGAACGACATGAGGGTGAGTAATTAATGACAGCATATTCATTTTTGGGTGAACTATTCCTGTAAGTCTTTAAGCAGCACAACAATCCCAGATCCACAGTATGTGGGCAGGAAAGCCTTTACGTTGAGCACACAACCTCAACATCCATAAAAACCTCATGAGAGAGCTGAAATCTGATGATTTTAAAGAAAGCTGTGTAAAATCCCTCCTACATTGCAAGTCCATCACATGGGCGCCAGAGTAAAAGCGCTGGAAGAAAAGGCTGCCATTGTGTTAATGAATAGAGGCCTGTAATATGCACCATGCTTTGACATTTCTATAAATTGAGAAATGATGGTTTATTAAGCTTACGTTTGTTTTCACAAGCGTTTGGACTAGAATGAAGGCTCCGAGAACCTCAAGGGCTCAACAATGCAGTGTTTGTCTTTGCCTGGCCTAGTGGAAATGACTAAATGGATAACCTGTAAACACTTCATCATTACCCATCACTGTGCTTTCAGTGCTACTGTTTGGGCTTCAATTTTTCAAGCAGGGATCAACTGTCTTTCCATCAGCTGTAATTGTGAAGCCCAGAATTCCTGTTTGTGTTTAACAGTGTAATGTGATATATGGGATAAAATTCAATAAGATGAGGAATTTTCTGGAGCGGGAGGAACCTCACTCCTGATTATTGCAGAGAACAGACAATCTTTTCAACACATGACAGATTGCTAAACATTCCGCTTCACAAGCACAAACATGCACTACAGCACCATCTGCAGGTGACAGACAGAACCTGCAACATTGTCCAAAATCTAAATGGACAAGGTCATTATATAAATGGCAGACTCAACAAGAAAGCATATAATCAAATTGTATCAATAAGGGCTGCGTTTCTCCTGTGTTTCTACAATCTACTTAGGCTTATGCTTTTGAGAAACGCAGTCCAGGTCTTCCAAAGCCTAGCACTAATGTTAACATTGTTGGGTTTCTCTAAAAAGTAATTAATTACTAGCTACTAATTACATCTTCAACAGTGTAATTAGATTACTGTACTAATTACTCTCTCTAAAAAGTATTGCATAACCTATTAATTACTTTCTAAATCCAATATCAACCCCGACCAGTTGAACAATACATGGATAGACACGAAACTCCACTTTTAATTCTTTCAAGTAAACATACAATTGCATAAATTATTCTTGAACTGACCAAAGTGTGTAAAGGGAGAAGGTTACATTAAAAACATACATTTTAACATTAAATCACTATTGTGTTATATAGAATTGTTCTAGTCTATACAGTAATTAATGCAATTGCATCAGAAGTAACTGTAATTCAATTAAAGAAAAATTAAGAGATTAATTCCTCACTTTACTTTTTCAAAGGAAAAGTAATTAAATTACTGCAATTAGATTACTTAGTAATTAATTACACCCAACACTGATTAACCACAACAAAATCCAAATATTCAAGATGTTTTATCTGCAGTGGTAAAAAAAGTGTGTAACAATCCCAAAGAAGCATCCCATTAGAAGCATTATCAATAACTGCAGGTAAATAATTATATAAACACTAAAAAAATAAGTTTACATAAAAAATGATTTTAAAGTTTCAGACTTTTGTAAATAAATACATAAATAATCATGGCTAAAAATAAATGAATGAATAAATAAATAAATAAAATATAAATAAATAAAGGCTATAAATAAATAAATAAATGGCTTAAAATAAATAAATAAATAAAATTTAAGGTTTAATTTATTCAAGATTTTACCAATGACATTACATTTTTCTTACATTTCTGTCACACAGGTGACTGATAAACGTCTGATAAACGGGAAAGTCACACATTCTAACTTAAAAACTTTGCCTGAGTCACAAAAAAATTGTTATCAAATTGTATTGTGTGTGTGTGTGTGTGTGTGTCTGTCTGTCTGTCTGTCTGTGTAAATGACTTTGACCCCCGGGTTTCACAGACAACGCTTAAATATAGTCCCAGACTAAAATGCATGTTTGAGCTGTTTTAACTCAAACCAACCATCTTAAAATATGTCAGTGCCATTAGTTTGTCTCAAAATGCACACCAGTGATGTTTTTTAAGGCAGTTTATAAAAGCTACTTCAATGTCCTAATTAAACAAAGGCCTAATCATGGTTTAATCTAAGCCCTGTCTGTGAAACCAGGCCTAAAAATTTGCCTGGCATTTGCCAGCATTGCAATTTAAACGCTTGAACATGCTGGCCGTACAATTACACGGCTCATTTCCCTTCAGACATTATGATGTTTTCTGCAAGATCAAACCCCAACATGAAGGATGAGGAAAGTGGACGATAAAATGCTTTTTTAATGCCACAACACTTGGTCTGCATGTGAAATCCACTATTTAGCAGTCAAAAAGCAGACATTGGGGTTTTAGGGCTTCCTATGGCTTTCTCCAAACATATACTCATGCACATGTGTGGAAAAGAGTAAACAAGAGCTCACCAAACTTTTTCCATTCCCCAGGGATCTGGCTTCAATGTGCTTTGCATCTGGTTATGTTTTTTTACAGTAGTACAGGTGGTTCTTCCAATGGCAGCCATGCTATAAATTCCAGCTTTATGACACATTTTGTGTCTAGCTTCTTTACAACTCAAGGCTTCCTGTTTTCAACTGCAAGGAGCGCACATGGAGGCCCGAGACAATTCACTTGATCACCACAAGAGGACACCAGTCAGCTTTGCTTATGTAAATAGTTCACTGCAGAAGATTTGGGTTATAGAAATGGCAGAGAAAGCAGTGTAGAAAATGGTCATAATTTAGTAGTCAGATATATCTTTACATAATAATACCAAAAATTTAATAATGTATATATATATATATATATATATATATATATATATATACACTCACCTAAAGGATTATTAGGAACACCTGTTCAATTTCTCATTAATGCAATTATCTAATCAACCAATCACATGGCAGTTGCTTCAATGCATTTAGGGGTGTGGTCCTGGTCAAGACAATCTCCTGAACTCCAAACTGAATGTCAGAATGGGAAAGAAAGGTGATTTAAGCAATTTTGAGCGTGGCATGGTTGTTGGTGCCAGACGGGCCGGTCTGAGTATTTCACAATCTGCTCAGTTACTGGGATTTTCACGCACAACCATTTCTAGAGTTTACAAAGAATGGTGTGAAAAGGGAAAAATGCCTTGTTGATGCTAGAGGTCAGAGGAGAATGGGCCGACTGATTCAAGCTGATAGAAGAGCAACTTTGACTGAAATAACCACTCGTTACAACCGAGGTATGCAGCAAAGCATTTGTGAAGCCACAACACGCACATCCTTGAGGCGGATGGGCTACAACAGCAGAAGACCCCACCGGGTACCACTCATCTCCACTACAAATAGGAAAAAGAGGCTACAATTTGCACGAGCTCACCAAAATTGGACAGTTGAAGACTGGAAAAATGTTGCCTGGTCTGATGAGTCTAGATTTCTGTTGAGACATTCAGATGGTAGAGTCAGAATTTGGCGTAAACAGAATGAGAACATGGATCCATCATGCCTTGTTACCACTGTGCAGGCTGGTGGCGGTGGTGTAATGGTGTGGGGGATGTTTTCTTGGCACACTTTAGGCCCCTTAGTGCCAATTGGGCATCGTTTAAATGCCACGGCCTACCTGAGCATTGTTTCTGACCATGTCCATCCCTTTATGACCACCATGTACCCATCCTCTGATGGCTACTTCCAGCAGGATAATGCACCATGTCACAAAGCTCGAATCATTTCAAATTGGTTTCTTGAACATGACAGTGAGTTCACTGTACTAAAATGGCCCCCACAGTCACCAGATCTCAACCCAATAGAGCATCTTTGGGATGTGGTGGAACGGGAGCTTCGTGCCCTGGATGTGCATCCCACAAATCTCCATCAACTGCAAGATGCTATCCTATCAATATGGGCCAACATTTCTAAAGAATGCTTTCAGCACCTTGTTGAATCAATGCCACGTAGAATTAAGGCAGTTCTGAAGGCGAAAGGGGGTCAAACACAGTATTAGTATGGTGTTCCTAATAATCCTTTAGGTGAGTGTATATACTAATATATATATATATATTATAAAGCATAATTTAAAGGGATAGTTCACCCAAAAATGAAAATTACCCCATGATTTACTCTCCCTCAAGTCATCCTAGGTGTATATGACATTCTTCTTCCGCTAACTGTCGTACGCGCGTTCACGAGAAACTGGCGTATGCCGTATGACGCTCGGGTGAGAATATGCTAGTTCTCGCAACAAACCAAGTTTTGTTTTGCTCTATCCTCTGCGCTTCCACGTTCGTCACCAGAACTTACGCTACGCCTGCGTCCTACCTCATACGCTGGAACGCCAGTCTCTCGTGAAAGCGCGTCCGACAGTTAGCGGAAATTAGAGATTACAGTTTGTAAAGTTTTAAATATGGATATTTTTCTTACACAAACACATCTCTTCGCTTCAGAAGGCCTTTAATAACCCCTGGAGCCGTCTGGAGCAGTTTTATGATGGATATATGCACTTTGATGGACTTCAAAACAGAAACAGCCATTCACTCCCATTATAAAGCTTGGGACATTTTTTAAATATAACTCCGATTGTATTCGTCATATACACCTAGGATGACTTGAGGGAG
Source organism: Rhinogobio ventralis (assembly GCA_039654625.1). Classification (NCBI taxonomy): domain Eukaryota; kingdom Metazoa; phylum Chordata; class Actinopteri; order Cypriniformes; family Gobionidae; genus Rhinogobio; species Rhinogobio ventralis. Next base: position 38,068,594 of record CM077205.1, on the reverse strand, counting down.
AATTTTTGGATGAACTATCCCTTTAACAAAAAAAAATAAAGGCACAACACGAGAAGCTTCTATGAGCATTTTCGTAATCTTCTGACGTTTGTGCGTACGCGTACTACGTCATCGAGATCTGCGTTGTTGCAGAGTCACTCTTGAGCGATTGAGTGTAAACAACAGACTAGCGGGAGAAGAGTCTAGAATATTGTGTATGTTTTATTGATTACTTCCAATAGTTGTGAGTAGCTACTACATTTGCGTAGTATCTAGCTCACGTTATGCCCGACGACAGGCTGTTATCGGGCGATTTAAAGCGAGTTTTCTCACAGATATCGTTTCTGCACGCTGACTGGCTTACGTTAGCTTGTTAGCTTTGTGAGCACACAGACTCTCATAACAGGAGAAACAAGCTCCTATATGTCTAGGCTTTGCACGGGGTTGGGTCCTTTGGCCGTGAGTATATTTCTCTGATGGTTCATTATTTTTGTTGATGTATTTTTGTCAAGCAAAGTAGACGGGATGTAGCATTGCCCTTGCTGGACTCAATGCTAAGCTAAGCTTAATTATACGAATTGTGATGTGATCAGCGTTTCATAACATGAGAGAGACACACCTTGTCAACTACTGCAGTGTGATAAAAATATGACTTTTAGATGTTGGTTTGTATTTGAAAAATTCATTTAATTAAGTCAATATTTTATAATACAGTTTTATATAACCTGTATAATTTATTCAGGGCAAATTACAATATGTGACCACAATTTTTTTTTAATTAAAATGTATACATCATCTGAAAGCTGAATAAATAAGCTTTCCATTGATGTATGGTTTGTTAGGATAGGACAATATTTAAAAATCTGGAATCTGAGGGTGCAAAAAAATCAAAATATTGAGAAAATCGCCTTTAAAGTTGTCCAAATTAAGTCCTTAACAATGCATATTACTACTAATAATAATTTTATATATATATACGGTAGGAAATTTACCAAAGATCTTCATGGATCATGATCTTTACTTAAAGATTAAAGAAAAATCGGTAATTTTGACCCATACAATGTATTGTTGGCTATTGTCACAAATATGCCCATGCGACTTATGACTGGTTTTGTGCTCCAGGGTCACACATGTCTGTTGTTTTGAAAGTTTCAGCCTCTGCAGTCGTTCTTCTGTTTATTTGAAACCTTTGTTAATGGTTAAAAGTAACAGTGTGTTAAAATAGGGTGTGAAAATTATTGAGATCTATAGTTAGTAACTTTCTATAAACATTTGGGTTTGTCATAACTGCTCACTTGTATTATTCTCTATGGTTTTGGTTTCAGTTTTGAGGCTGTCTAACATTATGGCTGCTGTGGAGAAAGTAGAAAAGGAGTGCGAGGAGGAGACACTACAGACCGCTTTTAAGAAACTGCGTGTGGATGCTGAAAGGTTTGTTGGTCTTTTCATTTGTTTCAGCTCAAGTGAAATGGATACTCACTATTTTGGCAGAGAGGGTTTTTGTACTCTCCGGGTAATTGCATGCATTTCTTTCCAGTTCCACAAACACAGTCCGCGTCTCTGAGTCTTTGGCTTCCAGATTGGTTGTTCGAGGCAGTCCGGAGGGAGCCAAACCCAAGACGACCTCTTCGAAAGATAACTGGCTTGGGTAAGATTCCCTAGTTAATCCTGAAAAACCTGATATATGAAATAGTCAGTCAGATTATTTATTCAATTTTTTTTTAAATCTTAAGAAAAAGGTTTGCTTATGTTATGTGCCATATTTGATACATCAGGCATTTGTATGGCTCATATAATACAAAAAATAGTGAGAATATGGAGCTTACATTCAAGGAAGATGAAAAAATGAGCATACAAATGCACTTTGGTGCAGATGTTATTTATAAGGCCAAAAAGTAAGATGCAAATCTGATAGCTTGTAATGTAAATCAATGAGATTTTTTTTATAACTGTATAACAAACTGCTTGCATAAAAAGCATGCAAATATCCACTCTCTCTATATCTCCCCATAATATATCTTAGTATGATATTTAAATCTTAGTTTTATGATCAAAGCTCTGTAGTTTTAATTGTGAGAGGCAAAACATGCAATGCAGTACAATGACAATTGAGAGATGAACAAATAAACATTCCTCAAAAGCCTGATGCGTCATGTTTGATACATTTTAACATGATTTAAAAAAATTAAAATAAAATATATGGATAATTAAATAAATCTAAGTTGCGTCAGGCCAGTAAGTGTTCATCTTTGAATATTACTAACTTCAAAAATCAGTGAAGATTTCAAAGCAGAAACACGACCTGAAAGGGGATGTTTTTACAATTATACTAAGGGTGTGTTCAGACTCGGCATGTTTGGTTTGATTAAAACGAACCCTGGTGTGATTGCTCTGTTAGTGCGGTTCATTTAAATAAGTGTGAACGCTGACGTCCGAACCAAACAAGCGGACCGAGACGCTGAACAGATGGGTCTCGCTCTGCTTCCAAATGAACTCTGGTGTGGTTCGCCTGATATATGAACGCAACACGGACCAAAGACATGTAAACAAACCAAAAACAGGACATGACATCACAAGATGTGACCCTATAAAGGACAGATGCTCAAGCACATCAGTTTTTTCTGGTCATAGTCGTGATGTTGCCCATCACAGTTCGGTACAGGCGTGAGAACCGCGTCTCCTCGCAGCAGATCTGTGTTTGTGTGTGTGACGGAGGGATTCCTGACGCTGTTTAGACTCCTTTACACATTTTATAAGCTCTTCACGAGTTCTCAGCTGTCAGAACACCATCATATGTAGCTACGCTCATACAGCGAGTGCGTTTAGCCCTGAACACAGCATTGATCTGGATGTTCAGCAAGTTCTGTTGAAAAATATCCGTCATAAAAGCCGACCAATCAGGTTGTGAGCATATCCCTATGCCTTTAGGGTCGGTATCTTTTGGTTCGGTGTTAAAATGCCAATGTGAGTGCTAAGCAGACCAGGATTAAATGTTGTTGTTTTTGGGTCTGAACCAAGTAAACTGAACTACAAGTGTGTATGATATTAGTGCTGGGGAAAAATGAATCGTGATTATTCAAAATAAAAGCTTGTGTTTACATAATATATGTGTGTGTACTGTATAATATTATTATGTATATATAAATACACACACATGCATGTATATATTTAAGAAATATTTGTATATATCTATATATAATTTACCTCATACATATATATATATATATATATATATATATATATATATATATATATATATATATATATATATATATATATATATATATATATATATATATAATACAATTTTTAAATAAAAATATAACATTTTTCTTAAATATATACATGCATGTGTGTGTATTTATATATACATAATAATATTATACAGTACACACACATATATTATGTAAACACAAGCTTTTATTTTGGATGCGATTAATAAATGTTTTTTTATATATATATATATATATATATAAAAAACGGTTCGTTTCGGTCCTTGATTCTGATTGGTCAATAGCTGTTTTATTCACGATAAAACACGGCTATGACCGCTTCATCCAACAGTACTGTCGATCACTACACAACACCCTTAGTAACCACTCTTAGCAACGTAAACATGTTTGTGCTCATTGATATTGTTCATTGAAGCTTACTGTATTATGTAGAGAGAGAGAGAGAGAGAGATTATTACTACCACCTACATTTAGATATAGCATTTTCCTTCAGGTCAGTCCTATGTTCATAATAAAAAATGTCCACTGTGATATCTCGTCTTTTTAACAGTTAATGGGCGCTAGTCAAAGCATTTGTCAGTTGTGTCTTGTTCCGTGTTCACAAGTTTCAGTCCTTTTTAATATAAAATCTAAGGGTGTAATAATGTAACTTCTATTGCTGTTTACGGCCGGGGACAATTTTTTCCAGCGGAAGGAAGGCTTTTAGTGATTTTTACTTGCATTTGATACATATTTTTTGCCTTTAAAATTTGTATTGTGTAGTAACCGTTTTATAAACGCTTCGCGTCGTGCCTGTCAACGCCTTTCAGCCGTGACTTATTCACGATATAGCACAGCTTATATATGTCATGTATTGCTTACATATGTTTTGACCTTTGTTTTCTACTATAGATGCACGAGAAAGTCATCCAGAGGAGTTGTGAGAAGCCAGCGACGACGACGATCAAAATCTCCCATCCTTCATCCTCCGAAGTTTACCTACTGCAGCAAAATGTCTCCCCCTCCTGGACACCTGAAACACAAGACCCCGCCAGAGCCCGACGACACCGGCGTCAAGAAAGAAGTCACGTTCTCTGCTCCGTGCTCCACTGTATTCGGTGTGGTTGGGTATGAAACCCATCTCCCTTATCCTAAGGGTCAGGAATCGCCCCTCAGTCCGAGATTGCCCTCGGATGATGAGAGCGCTCCAGAAAACAGGCCTGCTTTAGGATGTGCGCCGGGATCTCAGGAGGCGGGCGAAGGTAATGCTGTTCCATCTGACTTTCAAACTCTGTCCAAGTTGCAGGAAGCCGGTCAGTGCCCGTGTGGGCAGCGAGAATGCCAGTGTCCTGGTTGGCAGGGGGTCGAGGTTTACTCATTCACCGGCCTTCGAGATGTGATCTCCGAATGTGAGCGAAAGCTGCCCAGTTCGCCCAACAGCAGAACTTCCGTTGGGAGTAATAGCGGGACTTCCAGCTCCCCTCGTTCCTGTTCCGAACAGGCCCGCGCCTACGTGGATGACATCACAATAGAGGACCTTTCCGGATACATGGAATATTACCTTTACATCCCCAAGAAGATGTCGCACATGGCCGAGATGATGTACACCTGAAAAAATTAAATTTAATGAAGCATTATTAAAGATGGATAATGGGTACTTTTAAGGGGGGGAAAATGATTGATTTATTTAAAAAGATTAATAAAAGGTAGTAACGAAGATGTTATCTAAAAGCAGCTCTGCTTGTATTGAGGATTTATGATGTTTGTTCTTTCTCCAGAACATCCGGACAACACGTGCTGACTAAGAATCATGGGAGCATGACTCATTCTGTGATTTTACTGCTAACTTTCCTTTGTTTTTGTTTGATTTTTCTTGATAACTGTTATGTTTGGTTTACAGTTTAAAGTTGCCAAAGGTCTGTCCCAGAGACTGCAGGTTTGATTTCACTGATATATGCAAACTTCCACAATGCCAAGTAATAATTCTCTTCACCATGACCAAGGATGTGATGTCATCTTGATTCTCAATAAAAATGGCATTTTGGGGATTGTTCGTGACGTTTGTTGTCTTAGATGTCTTGCTTTTGCATCTTATTTTGTGACTGAGTTACCAAAAGGAATAATCAATTTTGCTGTATGTATTTTAAGTAATAAATTGCTAGACGAATTTGTCAAAATAAGCAGAAACTTTGTTGTCTTCACCCATAAATGGTTAGAATTTTAAAGTAATTCACATGAATAAGTTTAGCATAAAAATAACATGATGCATTATAAAAATTGTATAAGTAGCTATACTTGCATGCATTCATTATGCAAATAACCTGCAGCTTTTATTTTTACTACATAGAGCTACACATTTGTTCTGAATCTCCAGTAAACTGGAAAGAAATGACCTGCCAATCCAGTGTTTAACTAGTACTCCTTTATTGCAAGAAAATAAACAGCACTGCATTGAAATACAATAACATAAAAGGAGGAAAAAAATAACAATAGCACCTCAATCAGTAAGAAAAATATGATTATAAATGTACTTGCAGAATACAAAAGTGAAGAACCATAAGCCCAAAGAAAGAGCCAGGGGTTCAGGGGTGGCCAAACATTACATCACATTTGAATTCAGAATAAAAAAAATAAAACTGAAAAATCAGTTAAACAGATTACATAAACATTATAATCATCCCCACAAAACATAAAATATTAAATAAAATACAAAATACAGTGAGCATTCAGTTTTTGTAGCTTTTTTGTTACAGGAGGTAGATAAGGGTTTAATATAGATCTTCTGGAAAGTGAGAAAAGTTGAGGGTAACTTTCATAGTTTTACATTTCTGGATAAAATATTTTGCAAGCAAAATAATTAAGTTGCAAAGAAAATAAACCTTTTTTATATTGCTTCTCAAATGAAATGAAAAACCCAAACAAAACATCCTTGAAATGAAGCTCAACGTCTTTATATACACTCACCTAAAGGATTATTAGGAACACCATACTAATACTGTGTTTGACCCCCTTTCGCCTTCAGAACTGCCTTAATTCTACGTGGCATTGATTCAACAAGGTGCTGAAAGCATTCTTTAGAAATGTTGGCCCATATTGATAGGATAGCATCTTGCAGTTCATGGAGATTTGTGGGATGCACATCCAGGGCACGAAGCTCCCGTTCCACCACATCCCAAAGATGCTCTATTGGGTTGAGATCTGGTGACTGTGGGGGCCATTTTAGTACAGTGAACTCATTGTCATGTTCAAGAAACCAATTTGAAATGATTCCAGCTTTGTGACATGGTGCATTATCCTGCTGGAAGTAGCCATCAGAGGATGGGTACATGGTGGTCATAAAGGGATGGACATGGTCAGAAACAATGCTCAGGTAGGCCGTGGCATTTAAACGATGCCCAATTGGCACTAAGGGGCCTAAAGTGTGCCAAGAAAACATCCCCCACACCATTACACCACCACCACCAGCCTGCACAGTGGTAACAAGGCATGATGGATCCATGTTCTCATTCTGTTTACGCCAAATTCTGACTCTACCATCTGAATGTCTCAACAGAAATCGAGACTCATCAGACCAGGCAACATTTTTCCAGTCTTCAACTGTCCAATTTTGGTGAGCTCGTGCAAATTGTAGCCTCTTTTTCCTATTTGTAGTGGAGATGAGTGGTACCCGGTGGGGTCTTCTGTTGTAGCCCATCCGCCTCAAGGTTGTGCGTGTTGTGGCTTCACAAATGCTTTGCTGCATACCTCGGTTGTAACGAGTGGTTATTTCAGTCAAAGTTGCTCTTCTATCAGCTTGAATCAGTCGGCCCATTCTCCTCTGACCTCTAGCATCAACAAGGCATTTTCGCCCACAGGACTGCCGCATACTGGATGTTTTTCCCTTTTCACACCATTCTTTGTAAACTCTAGAAATGGTTGTGCGTGAAAATCCCAGTAACTGAGCAGATTGTGAAATACTCAGACCGGCCCGTCTGGCACCAACAACCATGCCACGCTCAAAATTGCTTAAATCCCCTTTCTTTCCCATTCTGACATTCAGTTTGGAGTTCAGGAGATTGTCTTGACCAGGACCACACCCCTAAATGCATTGAAGCAACTGCCATGTGATTGGTTGATTAGATAATTGCATTAATGAGAAATTGAACAGGTGTTCCTAATAATCCTTTAGGTGAGTGTTTATATATATATATAGTTACAATGAACTGGCAAATGTCTTGCCAAATTTTTCTTGTATGATTACAATTGTGAATCACAAAAAGTACAATTCACATCTATACGTTATTTAAATTTTGACAGGGTAATACCGATGATTAAGCCTAAAAGAAATCTCTTTGACCTTATTTACCAACAGATACTTGTTAGGAAGAGTCCAAACATTTAACACGTACTCCATGATTGTGTAATCCTCAAAAACATTTCGTAATTTTCTGACGTAATTTGAATCATGTTCCTGTAATGGACACTAGAGGGAAGCACTGGACCATTCGTTCACTGCACATACAGAGGTTCTGCTTGGTAAACAAAATAGTTTTAAACTTTATTTTGTGAGCCACTAGAGAGCATACAGTGATTTCAGATATCAACAACGTGCATATTAATATATAATATAAAATGTCCATCAGTAGCTGATTGTTGCTCATGGTTTTACTTTGCCTTTTTGACACAAAATAGTTAATGGAGATCTCACTTAATCACATAAAGAAATTTCAAACATCACACAAATGTTTCTATTTTCTTATATTGTAGAGTATGAGTCTTGCTCTTGAGACCACATGTGGTTTTCGTCTAGGTCTCGAAACAATAAATTGAGCATTTTCTCTATTTAAGTCATCCTGGTATTTGAACTGACAGGATTTGGGCCTCGGGGTGTGACCATACTCAAAGATGGGCAGACCAAAGGTAATAATTTAAGATTCAACCATTCAAACCATATGGCACTTTATACAAGATTGTTTCAAAGCAGTTACAGTGATAACAGAGTTCATTTCCACTGTACAGCAGCTCTACAAGAAAATAGGGTTATTGTTCAGCTGAAGTCAGTGATTCAGTTCCATTGTAAAGATCATCAATCAGCTATTAAACATTTGATATAAAGCAGTTCTGCAGAAAAACAGTGATGTCATCATCCAGTTCAGTTCTCATCCAATAGTGCCAGTGCAGTCAAATCACTAGCATGCAAGGATTAATTGACGACGGGCCGTTGAATTATTAGAAAAAAATAAGTCAATTATTCCGCTTGTACTACGGCTACCACACCTCAAAACATTGTTCAGATGATGTGTTTCAAGACATTTGTCAGGTTTTGTCCTTAAAACGCTCTTGTGTGTAGGACTAATTTCTTGCGCATCTAAACCCAAGACTCCGGAAGCGGAAGAGAGTAGTTTCGTACATTATTAAACGTAATTTTGTGGAGGGAAAAACATGGAAAAATTAGTTTTTTTATCCTATTGTTTGCTATATTTATTTGCTTGGTCAGTGTCGTTGTGGGCTTTGGTTCTTTCGCTGTTGTCGGCTGTAAGGATCTTTGAAATAACTGAAATCATTTGGCGGAGTGATATGGAACTGTAATGCGGTCAACCTGCTGGAACTACTTTAGCAGTGCGTTTCCCTGAAAATAATTGCACACCTTAGAACGTTTGTCAGCCAATCAGATTCAAGCATTCAACAGCTCCGTAGTATAATGTTGAATATTACTTCTTAAATTTACAATTACAATAGAGAGAGAGAGACTGTAGTCTATAATGTTGAATATTACCAATGTCCCTTTAAAACAAGTCATTTCACTCGGCGGCCATCTTTGAAACGCCTCTCGGGTATGCGAGTGCAGGCCATCTCTTTGAATGGGAAAACAAAACTGTTCGCCAAGTTTACGATAAAATTTCATATTTGAATCACCAATGAAATCAGACAACAATTGTATCATAAATTTTGTTTCTAAACGCTCGAATCATGGTAAAAAGCTGCATTTTTCAGCCTGGACAAAGCTAATGCGCATGCGCAGTCCTAAACGCGCGTCTGATAACGCTGCTTGTCTCTATAGCAACCGGAGCTTCTAATGGCAGCTGCAGTGACGCGATTACTTTACTAATCCACGATTGGCTCTTTCATTTAGAAGGCGGGCGTATTCGCCATATTGGGCGTTGCATTTTCTCCAATTCATAAGTAATCAGAGTGCACCGTCTTCATATATATATATATATATATAGTCTTTGATATTACTTCTCAAGTTTACAATTACAGTCAAGTAATAATCTAAATATTCACTGTTTCTGGAGAGTATGGGGTCACCAACTCAGATCTGTGTAATCTTGTAAACAAACAGAGAGCATAGGGGCGAGGGAAAATAACTATCCACGTAAATAGATGTTCACCTGACTTATTCCAAAAGGGTCCCCGTGTTTACTTTCCCTATAGCTCGGCGCACATGGGCCGGTCAGGTGACTGTCAGTGGGTGAGCCAGACGCCCTAAAGGGCATTCCAGTGAGGCATACCTTGTGTTTCCAAACACGTCACAGAGACTCCGTATTATCCCAGGTGTTAAATGTCATGGCATAAGTCATCTATCACTCTGTAACACTTGCTTTGTATTTAGATGCAAGTCTAAATCTTATTTGATTTCTTTCTGGTTTACTGATTTCAGTTCGGTCTCTCTGCTCCTGTGAGAATGACTTGTAAGGTTGTATGGATTTTTACAAAAGGGGAACCTCATCAAAGCATACCAAGAAAAGCTATGGAAACACACAAAGGAGTCTGTTGGATGTTGCCAGTCAACAAAAGCTGGCCAGCTAACCAGTTTGCCTAATAATCAAGCCTTTTGTCAAGCAGATTGAAAAAACACAGGGAGTTGTGCTGGGAGAACATGTGCCACTGCTTGTGTTGTTTGTTTGTCTGAAATTTCATTGTGTTGTTTCTCATTCAGAGCTCATTTGTCTCAGATGTTTCTATTAAAATGCTTAAAGGGAAATAAAAATAGAGACAAATTAAACTCTTGTTATTAAGAGTACAGAGCTATAAAATGAATGCGGATGAGAAGACTTGGGAGAATTTCATGAGAAATGTTTGAGTTACTGTGAACATTTTCACAAATTATTCTCATTTTTAGGTCATTTTCTCAGGAAAAACGTGTAAAAAAACAAGTGGCTTTAACAAAGATTTCTATATTTGCTCTCCTTTTAATCTCATCGCTGTCTAGAAGAAACAAGTCTGAGAAATTGAAGAGATATTCCATTTCTTTACTCATAATAACATTTTCTGTGGTTTGTTGGTGGACATTTCTGGTTCACGCATCATGTTTTTCAGTTATGCATGTTTTAACCATGCAAAGTCTGACATGAAATAATAGTCAGTTTATTGAACCTTTAGACAAAAATATATAGAAAAAAAATGTGGCTTATGTGTTTTTTTGTTGAGCATTATATTTGATACATCAGGCTTTTATGGCTCATATACACTCAAAAAAATGTAAGCTTTTTTTCAATTAATAGTAAATTTCCATAAAATGTATACATCTTTAAAAATATATATATATATATCTTTATAGAATATTTACACAATTCTTTTTACAACAAAACTACAACAACAAACCCCTGGCGGTCAGTAATAAATAATACAAATAAATACATAAATCTTAATCTTAAATTTAAACGTATTTTCTTTTCTTTTTTTTTTATGAATACAAATCACATAAACTAAATGGTCCATTTCCTTGTTCTATTAATATTTTATTAAACTAGAGTTTTTTTACTCATTTAAAATTCTTAATTCATAATATGAATAATATGTAAGGATTATTCAATTCAATTTGATGGAATTTAACTTTTAATTAAAATGCATAAATCTTGAAAAAAGGCTTGCATTGTTTTTTGAGTGTATATGAGCCATAAAAGCCCCGATGTATCAAATATAATGCTCAACAAAATGTATTTTAATTTCATTAAATTTTTTATTTTATTTTATTAAATGTTTTTGTATACAATGCCATGTTTATTAGACAACCAGATGTGGAACACTTTTGTAAATGAGGTCAAACTGCTTTCATACAGTTGTAAAGTCTAGTGTTATTTTAGTATTAGTGTTATATATTAGTATTATAAACTTTTTTAAATTATTTATTTATTAAACATTTATTTAAACAAAGCCCAAGATCCACACACAATCATAAGATATAGAGATTAGACTTAAAAATAATATAAGTAAATAAATAATATGACAAAAATAAAAAACTGTGACCAAAACAGAAGGATACCAAGTACATCTCAAGATTTCAACATTTTTGATAAAATCTCAATAAGGTCCAACCAAAATTTTTATTTTTTTAAGTGTAGTAAGAATATGGAGCTCAAACGCCTCAGTTTTACTGAGAAAAAATATGCAATTTGGTACAGATATCTTTTTTCTCATATTTTCTCTTATTCCGTGTGGATTTGGCCCATTTTCCTCCACTTGTTATCAGTTTTTCTGCCACCACAATGCGCGCGCTGCTGCAAATGACGTAACCGTGACGTCGACATGCATATCAGTCTATACTAAAAGGCCTTTTACTTGCTAAAAACTATGAACTATCAGTCAGACGACATAAAGCATGTTTTAGATCGTGTGCAACAGGTTTTCAGCAAAGTTTTGATCGTGTTGATCATTTCAAGGCCCTATTTGCGTATCAAATCTGATACAGTAGGCTTTATATAGGGTTAAAAGTGCTGCTGTCACTCCTAAAGTTTGTGCACTGACTGGTTCCTGTGCTGGTTTTGTTCAGACATGTCGCCTCACCTGCGGTACCCCTCACCCCCACATCATTCCCGTCCCAGCTTTGCTCCTTTTGTACGCTGGAATGTTTGTACTTGAATCCTCGGCGCATTCAATCACGGGCTCAGGAGAGGGGACGCCATTGTTCCTTCCTGGTGGGGTTGTGTCCCCCTCGGGAGACTTTTTTCATGTAATATAATATGCTATTTTTTAAAGGTGGCTGCACAGATTGCCTGATGATGAGATTTTAACCAATGATGAGTGATAAACCAGGGCTTGAGGGAACAGGGTTGTCTTCTAACACAGGCAGGCGATAATATGGAAACATTTGATTGAAGTGTCAGAGGGAAAATATGTGTCCGTGTGGAAAAGATTATGCAATTTAGGATTAGGGGTTTTGAATTAACTATATAAGCACTTGTAACTGTGATGCTTTGCTTAGCAAGACCTACTAATAATATAAAGAAACATTTTACACTGTTTAGATGGACTTTTTGACCCAAGCTACTTTTTCCCATGGTGTAGGATGAACGCTCATATGGAAGTGTTTAGGACGGCACAGCTCTAGCATGGTCCTGTCGCCACTCAGCCCACAGCCACCCTCATAGGGGCATGATCCTAGCAACTGGGGGTCAAAGGTCAGCAGAGTTGAGTGAGACTGGAAAGATCCAGATCTCAACCCTTCAAGATCGCTCTGATGAGTCTGTATGTGTTTTTGAAGGGTTCAAACTCGTTTCATCATTCTCCTTTTTTATGCTTCAAATGCTCAAGATAATTCACACATTTTTCTATGTGTATAAAACAGCCTTCCCTTGCATGTGTTTAATATCATCAGCAAATCACATAATGTTGTATAGACCTAAAATAACATATTAGAAATTATCCATTTGCATTAGCATTAAAGTTGCTATGAAATGAAAATTCACATCTATTTTGTAAATGCAGCATGCATTGCATGATAGATCTTATTTTGACCTCATAATGTTTATTTGAAATAGACTGTTTGATGAAAATGATCACTGATTAAAGCAGTTAACACAATTTGAGTATTTGAGGACTGAAAAAATAACTTTCTTAGTCATTTTAAATAAAATACTTTTGTCAATTTTTCATTTTCCATTTGTAATATTAGAAAAATATATTAAAATAATAAATAAAATATTTAATAGTAAATATATTACTAATCTATTTTGTTGTCCTTATATCCTTCAAATACATATATATATATATTTTATCATATTTCCAATTTAGTTATAACAGACAAAAGAAAAAAACATAAAAAGTCATTTTAAATTGCTTTCATTTGAGCATCTTTAAAAGCATTTTAAATATGTAAAAATTAGGGCTGTCAAACTATTAATCGCATCCCAAATGTGTTTACATAATATATGTGTGTTCTGTGTGTGTAGAATTATTATGTATATATAAATACACACACACATGCATGTATATATTTAAGAATTAAAAAAAAAAAATTATATATGAAATATTTATATATAAATATATATACAGTATATACATGCAAATATGTCTTAAAAATGTATTCAAATATACACAATAATTATACACAGTACACACACACATATATTATGTAAACACAAACTTTTATTTTGGATGCGATTAAATGCTAGTACTAGTAAAAATGCATTATGTTCCTATATTAATTAGATGTATAAGACAGATTTCATAAGCATATGAAATACAGATGAAAGCACTAGTTGACTTTGATCTCCAATCTAATGCATATTAAAAAGGCCAATCAACATATTCTGTTCTAATTAACAGCAATTCAGTTGCAAATGAGAGTGCTGGCATTCATCTGGCTTATGATCAAAGATAAAGTCGTTCTGATTACTTTCTAAACTACCTTCTAATGAGCTGTGTAATGCGAGAGGAAACGTGTAAAGTCGAAACAAATCTCTGTGTTCACTGATGGATGAGGTGAGACTTTCTATGCAGTGATGCTCAGCAGGACATTGATTGCATCAAGCACTTAATCATGATCATGGGCAAGCTCGATGCTGGTAGATGCTGGCTCGCTTTTAAGTGTCTCATCATCGCTTATCTATTCTAGTTCTGCCCGGCTGACCAAAACATCAGTATCAGCTTTATCAAGGTCAGAAATGTTTGAGGCTGAAGTTTTCAATGTCAACATACATTTCTCATCAAATCATTTTATAGCTCTGGACTCTTATAAGAGTGCATTTCTCTCAGTTAGTTCTATTTTATTGATTTCAAATAAATATATGTATGTTATATTATATCTCAGATGTCCACATTATAAGACTCCACACGTACCAGATGTGGGCCGGATCTGGGCCAACACTATGTAGCTGTCTGGGTAATTAGAAATCCAATTGGAGCATAGAGGCATATACACCTTATTTTGTAATGTGGAAGTTAACTTTTTTTTTTATTATTAGTTTGCAGTATAAAGCAGTATAATGGACTGTTTTTGTCCATTCCTGGAAGCGAATGACACCGGAAGCAAAGACACTATGGAATCTATCACCTATATAGTGCATTGTCTGAATCGTTCCCTATCCCCTATATAGTGCACTGTCTGATCGTTCCCTATCCCCTATATAGTGCATTGTCTGAATCGTTCCCTATCACCTATATAGTGCACTCTCTGAATCGTTCCCTATCCCCTATATAGTGCATTGTCTGAATCGTTCCCTATCCCCTATATAGTGCACTCTCTGATCATTCCCTATCCCCTATATAGTGCATTGTCTGAATCGTTCCCTATCCCCTATATAGTGCACTGTCTGAATCGTTCCCTATCCCCTTTATAGTGCACTCTCTGAATCGTTCCCTACCCCCTATATAGTGCATTGTCTGAATCGTTGCCTATCCCCTATATAGTGCATTGTCTGAATCGTTCCCTATCACCTATATAGTGCACTCTCTGAATCGTTCCCTATCCCCTATATAGCGCATTGTCTGATAGTTGCCTATCCCCTATATAGTGCATTGTCTGAATCGTTCCCTATCCCCTATATAGTGCATTGTCTGAATCGTTCCCTATCACCTATATAGTGCATTGTCTGAATCGTTCCCTATCACCTATATAGTGCATTGTCTGAATCGTTCCCTATCCCCTATATAGTGCATTGTCTGATCGTTGCCTATCCCCTATATAGTGCATTGTATGAATCGTTCCCTATCCCCTATATAGTGCATTGTCTGAATCGTTCCCTATCCCCTATATAGTGCACTCTCTGATCATTCCCTATCCCCTATATAGTGCATTGTCTGAATCGTTCCCTATCCCCTATATAGTGCATTGTCTGATCGTTGCCTATCCCCTATATAGTGCATTGTATGAATCGTTCCCTATCCCCTATATAGTGCATTGTCTGAATCGTTCCCTATCCCCTATATAGTGCACTCTCTGATCATTCCCTATCCCCTATATAGTGCATTGTCTGAATCGTTCCCTATCCCCTATATAGTGCACTGTCTGAATCGTTCCCTATCCCCTTTATAGTGCACTCTCTGAATCGTTCCCTATCCCCTATATAGTGCATTGTCTGAATCGTTCCCTATCACCTATATAGTGCATTGTCTGAATCGTTGCTTATCCACTATATAGTGCATTGTCTGATCGTTGCCTATCCCCTATATAGTGCATTGTCTGAATCGTTCCCTATCCCCTTTATAGTGCACTCTCTGAATCGTTCCCTATCCACTATATAGTGCATTGTCTGAATCGTTGCTTGTCCCCTATATAGTGCATTGTCTGAATCGTTCCCTATCCCCTATATAGTGCATTGTCTGAATCGTTCCCTATCACCTATATAGTGCATTGTCTGAATCGTTCCCTATCCCCTATATATTGCATTGTCTGAATCGTTCCCTATCCCCTATATAGTGCATTGTCTGAAACGTTCCCTATCCCCTATATAGTGCATTGTCTGAATCGTTCCCTATCACCTATATAGTGCATTGTCTGAATCGTTCCCTGTCCACTATATAGTGCATTGTCTGATCGTTGCCTATCCCCAATATAGTGCATTGTGTGAATCGTTCCCTATCCCCTATATAGTGCATTGTCTGAATCGTTCCCTATCCCCTATATAGTGCATTGTCTGAATCGTTGCTTATCCCCTATATAGTGCATTGTCTGAATCGTTCCCTATCCCCTATATAGTGCATTGTCTGAATCGTTGCTTATCCCCTATATGGTGCATTGTCTGAATCGTTCCCTATCCCCTATATAGTGCATTGTCTGATCGTTGCCTATCCCCTATATAGTGCATTGTCTGAATCGTTGCTTATCCCCTATATAGTGCATTGTCTGAATCGTTCCCTATCCCCTATATAGTGCATTGTCTGATCGTTGCCTATCCCCTATATAGTGCATTGTGTGAATCGTTCCCTATCCCCTATATAGTGCATTGTCTGAATCGTTCCCTATCCCCTATATAGTGCATTGTCTGAATCGTTGCTTATCCCCTATATAGTGCATTGTCTGAATCGTTCCCTATCCCCTATATAGTGCATTGTCTGAATCGTTGCTTATCCCCTATATAGTGCATTGTCTGAATCGTTCCCTATCCCCTATATAGTGCATTGTCTGATCGTTGCCTATCCCCTATATAGTGCATTGTCTGAATCATTGCTTATCCCCTATATAGTGCATTGTCTGAATCGTTCCCTATCCCCTATATAGTGCATTGTCTGAATCGTTGCTTATCCCCTATATAGTGCATTGTCTGAATCGTTCCCTATCCCCTATATAGTGCATTGTCTGAATCGTTGCTTATCCCCTATATAGTGCATTCTCTGAATCGTTCCCTATCCCCTATATAGTGCATTGTCTGAATCGTTGCTTATCCCCTATATAGTGCATTGTCTGAATCGTTCCCTATCCCCTATATAGTGCATTGTCTGAATAGTTCCCTATCCCCTATATAGTGCATTGTTTGATCGTTGCTTATCCCCTATATAGTGCATTGTCTCAATCGTTCCCTATCCCCTATATAGTGCATTGTCTGAATCGTTCCCTATCCCCTATATAGTACACTGTCTGATCGTTCCCTATCCAAAAGCCAAAAAGCTTCCATTTTGATTTCATGGGGACTTTAAACTTATTTTATTTCAGTTAGCTGCCAAGGCAACATTTCAATTTTATTTTTCATCTAATATTTATATATATTTTTTATTTCAGTTTTATTTCAGCTTTAGTTCAGTTAATGAAAACTATTTGTAATAGTTTTAGTTTTACTCAACAATAACAACACATGAGGTATTTCATATATCTGCAGCACAAGCATTAGAACATGAGTTACAGAGTTTAAGGTTAGAGTAAACGTGACAATTAACGAAAGCAAGAAGCTTGAGAAAATGAAAAGCGCCTACTAATAGCAACAGAGAAATATAAATAGAGCACACCAGAAACTCTTTTTATTTTTTCATGAAACCACAGAGAGCACCTGCCGTCTGCTCACTACCGAAAAGCAGAAGAGAAACAGACTCGGTTACGTGCTGACCTTTTGCCAAAACACCCAGATTCATTGTAATAATGGAGAGTACACAGAGAATTGTATTGTGTCCTCATCAGAATCATGTGGCTTGTAAAATAGAAACGCTCATTGTACATTGAAATGTCACACCTGGCCGAGAGCAGAAACGCGACGGGCAGGTGAAACAGCAGAGAGACGTGTTAAGTGTCTATATTGTCTCCTGGGCATATAAACACTCTGAAACAGTAAAATGATCCATGTCAGAGGTTTTGCCTAACAAAGGCAGTTGCGGATAATCTTCCAGTAAAATTTGGAGTAATATGACTCTATTCATCCAAACTCCACACCCTGAAACACATACATGCATATGTACAATTTAAATCCCTCATTGAACTCAATGTTTCTGATGCTTCAAAGCACTGCAACACTATTTTTGTTTATATTTTCTGAAGAAGCACATATGAGTGACGTCTTGTGTGGTTTCCAGGGTGTGTCTAGGTGGTTGCTAGGAGGTTGTTAGGACTTTGTAGGTTGGTGATTGCTTTCTTGCCCACGCACATGCATCTAAATATGACTTTTTACACCTATTTTAGCAAATTATAACTCTCATTTAGGAAAAATCTGCATAATTTTAGGTATCATACCACAAATCAAGTGGGACAAATTACATTTATTGTCACTCAAAAGTTTGGGTCGGTAAGATGTTTTTGAAAGACGTCTCTTCTGCTCACTAAGGCTGCTTTTATTTGATCAAACATACAGTAAAACAGTAATATTGTTAACATTTAAAATAACTGTTTTCTAGGCCTATATGTCCTGTATTATGAAAATATTAGTCATGTTAAAAAAATTAACTAATTAATTGCAATTTTTTTCCCTATAATTAGTCGCGAATAAAAACACATTTTCAATGTTTTTATATTTTAATATTTTCACAGTTAATCTCCAAATTAATACAGAAACAACAGTATATTTTAAATATTTGTCATATGGCATCTTTTTATGAATGAAGGCCAGTATCACTGACACTGATGTCTCTGTGAACATTAATGATAGACATTCAACATTACAGAATAATTGAAAGCTATCATTTAAAAATCTTCACATAAACCCATTATAATAAATGTCATATTTACCTGTGGCCTTCACAACATTCGCTAATCAATATACAGAAATTGAATAAAGTTATCAAACACTTTACAGTCTTAACTGCATAAATAATCAATTAAATATTGATTAAACCTTATTAGTTTTCACTGTTCCCTTTGTTGTTTGATGAACATGAGAGAATCACAGCGGCTGGTTTATTAGGCTGCTGTCACTTTAAGATCTGCCGCTGCCGAACATGATGCGGATCTGACGCTGTCACGCGCATCTCATTTCCTCACAACTTTTTAAGTTCATTTAAGACGTCATTTAACTAATTTAAGATGCTCATGAGAATACTCCACAAAACAGCATTTTGGCATAATTGTGTGTGTTATTGTTCGATACTGGCGTGCGTCTTTCTGTGCGTTGTGTGTGTGTCATAGTCAGGACATTCACAGACGGCGCGTTCTCTTCTGCTGTCTTCTTGCGCTTGAATGGTTTAAAAGCATTTGCATGAACAAGAGCGTGATCATATAATGTAACGCTAGCCAAAGGATGACAGAAAAACGGATGCTGCGTTAATTGCGTAAATATTTTAACGTGTTAAACAAAAAAAAAAAGAATTGCGTGCGTTAACATGCTAATTTTGATAGCATAGAAAATAAATATTAAAATGTAATTTATATCCTGTGATCAAAGCTGAATTTTCAGCATCACTACTCCAGTCTTCAGTGTCACATGATCCTTCAGAAATCATTCTGATATGATGATTTACTCAAGAAACATTTACGATTATTATCAATGTTGAAAACATTGCTTATTTTTTTCCAGGATTCTTTGATAAATAGAATGTTTAAACGTTTATTTGAAATCAGAATCTTGTGTAACATTCTAAATGTCTAAACTGTTACTTTTGATGATAATCAAAATGAGTAATTGTATAAAATAACATTCTGATTATTTTAGAAGACACAATAATATACCCAGCTTATCTTTCTTCATACAGGACCAACTATTGTGTAATAAACTCCTAAAGGAATTACATCACAAGATACGGCAGAGCGCTGGGGTCAAATATCATTCCAGTGAAATCTTTTGACTCATCATTTATGGTTAGCTATCAGGCAGTTCTCGGGCTGCACATGTAAACTGTGGCTGACCGGTGCAGCACATGTGACGTTTGCAGCAGGAAATTCCAGTCATTCCAAACAATTCCCCTATCACAGCTTTGCTCAGTTACCACATGGTGTTTCTCGTATCCTTTTCCATACTCAAACACACACGCACACACACACACGTCTCCCGCTGTTTAACCCCCTATGGGCTTCCTCCTAAATTCCATTTTCTTGCATATGCACAGGAAGTGCTGACGTCTCCGTGACTTTTAGCATGTGCTGGAAAAGGGAACTATGTGTTCTTCTATATATGGTTTGGCTGTGTCGCAGGCGGATGTGGGTGGAGGGGGTGAACTGGAGCTGTTGTGTGCCTGTTTTTATGGCTTATTGTCAACAAAGTGGCCTTCTACAGCCTCTATCTCTTTTCCATAAGGTGAAAGAGAGCGATATAAAAAAGGGAACGTTTAAAAAAAATAATTTGAGAGAGAGAAAATACAGAGCTGGTTAGATTAGAAAGAGCAGGAGGATCCAGCCCAAAGTTCAATGGAAAATGGGTGGTGCTTTAGTGATACCACGGTAAAAAAAAAGAAAAAGTGGGTGTGTATGTTTGTGTGCATTTCCAAAGAAGAGAAATTAACTGAAAAGGGAAAGCAAAATGCGTTCTCATATTCATATTGAAGAAGTGAATGTTAAAAATGCTTCGTCATATTCATATATTTAAGAAATTCATATAAAAAACTGATTACATTATTGAATATATATACATACATAAACTGTAAAAAACTAATTATATAATTAATAAGTTATGACAACATTTGTTTTTACATTAACTCATCAAAAAAGTCAGTTTAATGTAATTTAAGTTGGAATTACTTACATAGCCCAGTTGATTGTACTTTAATACACTGAAGAAAAAAAACAATAAGTACAATTTACTTACTCTTCTGCAAGTTTTTGCATGAATATTTTTAAAATAAATTTCACATATGGAAATAAGTTAAGTAAAATTAACAAATAAAATATGTAACTTTAACTTTGCCAGTAAAAGGTTGAGTAATTTCTATTTACTTGAAGTTTCCTTTACTCCAACAATATAACACTGAATTAAACCACGCTCTTAAAGTGTATGCTTTGCTTAGAGACATTAGAAGTTAACAATACAATAGATATTGTGTAGACACCATATCTGCATAATAGAAATGACGTGAACACAGAGATCTCAATACGGTACACGATTCACAGTGACGGTAACATCCGATGGATCGTTTTTGAGTATGAATGTGTCATTCTGAGTAGAAAATGAACTCCAAATGTCACAGAATGGCAAATTACTAAACCTAACAACAAACGCAATGATAAAACAGCTGGAAAATGATTCACCTTATTAATTATTCACGCCCCAGTGCATGATGGGAACACCAGTATCAGAAAAGTTGAGTAGTTTTACTTAATTTTATAATGTTGATATTTACGATATTTCTACAAGCTTGAATTGAGTACTAATAGAGAATGTACTTTGTTTTTTTTAAATTATAGCCTGAACTAACTCTTTCATGTAGAAATTACATTCGTTTTTTCAGTAGTATTTACTTCACCACAGAATCATTTGTGAATTTTTGAATTCTGTGGTTATCAGGACAATCTTCAGTGGCCTATACCATGAAGCTGGTTTAGCTGGCTAGCCAGATATGTTTAAGCTTAGTTTGTGCCAATCCTGGGTTTTAGGTGCCATTAAAGTGGTTTGGTTCATCTCCATAGTAACTTACGCTCCACGGCTAACCTGCTCCATGGCAGGTTATGTTCTAGATAAGATATCTCAAACTAAACTCAAAGTCACACCTCTTATGCAATAAAGTCACTCCCCCTGTTTCTACTCCAAATTAAAGGTCACTACATAGCAAATGGTTTATAAAGACTAAAGCGTCTGGCTTTTAACAATGCTTATTTATAATAATAATAATTTTGAATGATTTAGATATCATTTATGTAATTACTATGATGTAATTACACACGTATCATTTTAGTTAATCATTAATAGGCACTTTGTTAAAATGAATATAAATAGCCACCTATATAAAGGAATAAAGCTAAAAATTACTACATGTGAGCTTAAATGTTCATTTCTCTCTATATATCATATAAAAACTAACTTTATAACTTTTGCTTGCATTGACGTATAAGATTCTCTTTAAGTTGTCCTCTTTCATAGACAGCTCTTTTCTTCTTGCTGTGCAAATTTGTTTAAATGCTTAATATTTTTCAATCATGTAATATTCTGCAGAAGAGAGAAATGAATCTCGCTGCTTCTCTCATGAGAAGTGAATCTCAGTTCCACTGATCCACAGCATGTGATTGGCTGTTCACTACTGATGTCACAGCTAAACTCCTAAACTCAGGATCAAAGCCTGAGTTGACAGAGAAAGCTGACGATCAGCATCATTGGACCAACAAAGCCTGAATAGATTGGTTTGGTTTTGTCAGCTCGAAACTAATCCTGTAACCCTGAGTTTGTTAAACTACCATCATGGTACAGGCCCCAGGTCTTCAGCAACAACCTCAGAAGAACAACACATGCCATATGATATTTCACTGTCATTATTTATTTAACAAAAAGCCAAAATGGAGAAGCCATGTGTGACAAACTAAGTAGGGTGAGCGGGGCACAACCTAACGTGGGTTAGTTGTAACACACATGGTTTAAAACTTTCCACACATGCCAGCATGACGAAACTTAGTGTATTTACTAGTTGCCATATCAACATTATTTAGAGAAAAAAATTAGCCAAAATTCAAAAATCTTTGCAAGATATCTCTGAACATTTATTTAACCATAGCAAAAGTACATTTATTAAGTTTATTTTTCATCTCTGGTTTTTTGTGTTTATTTAAAATAAGACAAATCTGATATTATTTTAATCTTATATCTGTTATTTAACAGCTGAGATAGTTCTTTAATGCTCATCTAACAGCAGAAGACACGAGCCGGGGTTAAATCCCAGTTGCATGGGTGGGGCATGTTGTCACACTGCGTTACATTGTGCCCCTGTTAGAACTGTGCTATTTATATACTTATGAATAATACTTATGAACTATACTTTTATGAATTCTATTGAGAAACCATGAGAAAAAAGTGAATAGTGACTGAGTTAATGTTCAGAAATGATTAATTATTATTATGTTTTGAACTATGATGTATAGCTGTGTTTTGCGGTGTGTCAAAAATTAGCTTATTTTTAATTATTAAAAAATGCCATTATTTTATATGAAAAAGTTAATAATTGTATTTTATTGACAAAATATTTTAGTTTGTCTTGCATATTTTTTTTATTATATCAGATAACATTTTAAAGCTGTCATATGGTCATGTTACAATGTATGCCACCTATGGGGCATGTTGTCACATTTCACTTCCATTCTTTTGGGGTAAATGAAGAAAAAATTATACACTGCATTAATGAAACAAAACCATATAATTGTACTAGACATGCAAAATTAATGTAGGAAAAAATAAATACTCTGAACCCCAAGTGGATTTACACAAACTGAGAAAGTCCAAAAGTGTTAGGTTGTGCCCCGCTCTCCCTAAACCCCAAGATTCAATTGCTTGTAGATCCACCTTTAGCAGCAGTAAGTTCAAGGAATCGTTTTCTGGCTGACTATATCAGTCGCTCACGTCGTTCTGAAGGAATTTTGCCCTGCTCTTCTTTACACCGCTGTGGGCATTTGTTTATGCACAACCACAGCATTTCAGTCAGGTTGAGGTCTGGACTTCGACTGGGCCGGTGCGACACCTTGATTCTTTTCTTTAGCCGTTCTGGTTTAGATTTGCTGGTGTCTTTGGGATCACTGTCCTGTTGCATGGCCCGAGCTTTAGCTGTCGGACGGATGGCCTCAAATTTGACTCTAGAATACTTTGCTCTACAGAGGAGTTCATGGTCGACTCAATGACTGCGAGCATCAGATCCTGTGGCTGCAAAACAAGCCCAAATCTGTTTTTGAGTGGCTCCCCTCAGGGCGACGGCTTCTCTGTCCAGGCTGTAGGACACAAAGGAGGAAAGCAACCTTTGTTCATGAAGTTGTGCAGCTTTTAAATTCCCAACCACCTCTGACCCCTTGTTTACCATGCTGTGACTTTTCCCCCTCTTATTTATATTTTTAATTGCATACAGTTATACTTACTTAAAGGCCCCCTGAAATCCCCCTGAAGTTTTTTAGTATGACTATGTTAGCCTTAAGGTTAGGGATAAGCTGGTGTGTTCCAAAACAATGACAAAATTCGCATTTAGGAGATATAAGCATTCAAAACGAACAGTCTCTCACTTCCGTTAAAATGGATCACAGATTTTGATGACATCATCGCAGACTTCAGCTTCTCATCACATCTTCTGTCCAATCAAATGCTCTCTAGAATCTGAAGCGATCTAAATAGACGCTGAAGCCGTGGCTGAAATCTGTCAGCCGTTCACACATTTACTATTTCCTACATGGTGAATGGCACATAGCGCACTATACATGCGATAGGAAACGATTCAGACAGTGTAAATATGCTTTCAGTTGAGGCGAATGAAGTCTTGTTTCACGTTAGTTTTCACGTGCAGCACACACACATAGTCTAGACCAGAGCCGTTGACTAGAGACACGAGAGCGCAGTGCGGATCATATGCGCGAGTCGGCACATACAATAAAACATATCGGGCCCATTTAAATTCTACACAGAATTATGTATTTGAAAGTGATATGGAGGAGATTATGATGAGAAACTGTTAGAGATTAGTAGGAAACTGTGGCTTTACCAAACAGAAAGGCTCTAGTCAAACTGTGGTATTAACGAAACGCTATTGGCTGTTTCATAAAAGGGGAGGAGCTGCTAACAGCTGGAGCCGTTTCAGGGGAAATTACGTCAACACATTGAATAATGCTGCGCGTTTCAAGGCACTTCAGTGGGCCTTTAATAATGCTGGGTTAAAAATAACCCAACGAGTAACTATGTGGAGGTAAAGCACCTTCCCAACTGTGGGTTATTTTAACCCAATGCATTGGGTTATGCATTGGGTTATCCAAATGCCCAACCCTGATTAATTCATGTATGAAGTAAATTTCTTTTTTTTTTTAACTAGTATTATAGTAAAAATTAATTAACCCATTATGGTGGGTTAAATAGACAACCCAATTTGCTGGGTAAATTAACCCAACATTCTGTCCTATATTTACCCAGCCCTCGGGCTAAAAACAACCCAAATTTGGGTTAGAGGGAAGAGCTTTCTCCTGGCAACCCTTCCAAACATGCCATACTTGTCTAGTCTTTTTCTATAGTCATTAACTTTGTTATTGTTGTCATGTTGACTGAGACCTGAGTTGTAGTTCTTGGGTGTTTTGTAATTTCTCTGCGCATTGCATGGTCTGACCTTGTGGTGAATTAGCTGGGAGGTCCAAGATTGGCAACTGTCTTGAATGTTTTCCACTTGTGAATAATCTTGTTTGGAAATGGCCGTATAACCATTCTCAGATTGATGGCACAATAGCTTCTCTAAGATCATTGCTGATGTCTTTCATCCTTGGCATTGTGTTAACACACCCCTAAATGCTCCAGACCAGCAAACTGCCAAAACTTCTGCTTTTATTGAGGTGCTGATGATCAGTTAATCAAAGACATTTGATTCGGTGTAAAATGTCATGTTTTGTTGTTCATCTGAGGTTGTATTATTTTATTGCTTCTAATTTTAAGACCCACCAAGGACCACATTATTTTTTATTATAAGCTGAAATGTAGAAACCATATAATTCTATAGGCTGTCCTTTCTTTTTCACATAATAATAACTTTATTTTCTATAACACCTTTAAAGGAGCTTCTCCAAGGAAAGTGGTCCAAGGAAGGAACACTGGTGAACCGGCGACAGGGTCATGGGCGGCCAAGGCTCATTGATGCACGTGGGGAGCGAAGGCTGGCCCGGGTCCGATCAAACAGATGAGCTACTGTAGATCAAATTGCTCAAGAAGTTAATGCTGGTTCTGATAGAAAGGTGTCAGAATACACAGTGCATCACAGTTTGTTGTGTATGGGGCTGCATAGCCGCAGACCAGTCAGGGTGCCCATGCTGACCCCTGTCCACCGCCAAAAGCAGCAACAGTGGCACGTGAGCATCAGAACTGGACCACGGAGCAATGGAAGAAGGTGGCCTGGTCTGATGAACCACGTTTTCTTTTACATCACGTGGATGGCCGGGTGTGTGTGCGTCACTTACCTGGGGAACACATGGCACCAGGATGCACTATGGGAAGAAGGCAAACCAGCGGAGGCAGTGTGATGCTTTGGGCAATGTTCTGCTGGGAAACCTTGAGTCCTGCCATCCATGTGGATGTTACTTTGACACGTACCACCTACCTAAGCATTGTTGCAGACCATGTACACCCTTTCATGGAAACGGTATTCCCTGGTGGCTGTGGCGTCTTTCAGCAGGATAATGCGCCCTGCCACAAAGCAAAAATGGTTCAGGAATGGTTTGAGGAGCACAACAACGAGTTTGAGGTGTTGACTTGGCCTCCAAATTCCCCAGATCTCAATCCAATCAAGCATCTGTGGGATGTGCTGAACAAACAAGTCCGATCCATGGAATCGCAACCTCGCAACTTACAGGACTTAAAGGATCTGCTGCTAACATCTTGGTGCCAGATACCACAGCACACCTTCAGGGGTCTAGTGGAGTCCATGTCTCGACGGGTCAGGGCTGTTATGGCAGCAAAATTGGGAAAAACACAATATTAGGTCATAATGTTATGCCTGATCGGTATATATATATATATATATATGAATGTATGTATGTATATGTATATATATATATATATACAGTATATAATACTATCTGGGTCTGATAACAACTCATCGTTCATCAACACAGATAACAGTTCCTTTACATCTAGAGCAATTAATATGTTAATTATGTTGATGATAGGAATGTGGGCTGTCCCCTTTGTAAACTGATGGAGGAAGATAAAGAAAAACAAACAAACAAAAGGCCAGTCTTCTGTGGCATGTGTTTTTGTGATGAGCTTATTAACGTCATAATGAGTAGTTTACAAAAGCAACGACAAGCACAAACATCATCTCATGTGTAACACCCCCTCAGGAGAAAGAGATTAGAAGGGATTGTGTGCACTAAACACTATAAAGATATCACTTTAATACATTAGTAAGTTTCCTCGAAGAATGTCACAACCTCCACACACCTGCTCCGACTGCACACTAACCAGATATCAGCATATCAGAAATGTGCCTAAAAGTACTAAAACTTTGTTTTAAAGCAAAGAAAAAAAGCTACATTTTATAGAAGCACCACAAATAATAAAGCATGAAAATCTAGTGACCAAATAATTATCTATTATTTCTATCACAAATATCTAAAAATTGCAAAGAAGACAACACACACACACACACACAAATAGATAAACTAAAATATCTAGCGCATTCAACTTACGCAGAAAGTGTAACGCCTCTCGCAGTTCAAACGCTTATACGACGTCATGCGTCGCGCCAGTTACGCTTTTTGGGAAGTTGAATATGGAAGACAGTCTGGCGGAAGTTTTAAATATGGATATTTTTCTTACACCTATCAATTCGCTTCAGAAGGCCTTTATTAACCCCCGAAGTCATATGGATTACTTTTATAATGGATGGATGCACTTTTTTGGGCTTTCAATTTTGGGTCCCATTGGACTTTTTTTAATATAACTCTGATTGTATTCGTCTGAAAGAAGAATGTCATATACACCTAGGATGACTTGAGGGAGAGTAAATCATGGGGTAATTTTCATTTTTGGGTGAACTATCCCTTTAAGATCTGCCGCTGCCGAACATGACACGGATCTGACACGCTGTCACGCGTCTTTCCTACAACTCTTTAAGTTCATTTAAGACGTTACTTAACTCATTTAAGACTGCTTTTATGAGAATACTCGACAAAATGGGCATTTTGGCATTTTGTGTGTGTGTGTCATAGTCAGGACATTCACAGGCGGCTCGTTCTCTTCTGTCTTCTTGTGCTTGAATGGTTTAAAAGCATTTGCATGAACAACAGCGTGATCATATAATGTAACGCTAGCCAAAGGATGACAGAAAAACAGATGCTGCGTTAATTGCGTTAAATATTTTTATATGTTAAACTGAAAAAATTAAATGCATGCATTAACGCGCTAATTTTAACAGCACTAATATATATATATATATTTATATATATATATATATATATATATATGCATACATGCATAAATTTATACATGTATATATATTTATATATTATATTTATATTTTTTCCAAGTAAAAGAAAGAAAGAAAAAGTCTGAAAGCGAAGGGACCAAACAGAACTTCATACTCTTTTTTTTTTTCCTCCATCATAAACAGTTGTAAATTCTTCTTCAGTTGTGTTTTTTGTTATGGAGGGGAGTTGTGAGATCACACACATACCAGCAATATGGCTACAGAAAATGATTAAACTTTCTAGCCCATCTAGAGTGTAATAAAAAAATGAAAAGCAAACACACACACACACAGCAGCGCAGGCACAAAGGCCTCCATTGTTGTGCTTGAATTGGAATGTGTGTCAGACTATGTCAGAGGTTGGGTGGAATTTGCTTTTTACATGGAGACAAAAGACGAACTATGACTGAGTGAATGTCGAAGCGGGGATGTGAAGAAGGCCAGCGTACAGCAGCACTGAGCCAGGCAATTCTCTCTAATGTACACCATGTGGATTTGATTGCCACAACTGCTTGATCCAGCTGACCCGAGCTGCAGTGTTTACGGCCTCTGCCTAAACTTTTCCATCGTTGTTCTTGGATCAACATCAGCTGCTATAGAACCAAATGATTATCAATGACGGCATAGCAGCAACATTGCACATCACATTCATGCACAAACTAGTACGTGTGAAGAATATGTTGTGTAACTGGTCCGTTTGAAAAAATAACTATGATCTGTGAAAGATTCACCACAAGCTTTCAGTTCACAATCATGAAACACTGCTAAAAAGCTTTAGGCATGCAATTTTGGTTTGTGCATTTCAAGACCTTCGGGTAATAATATGCAGGCATCTTCTTTAGAAATAATAAGGAACATTATGCACATTATGATTGATTGCTATTTTTGTTGTCAAACGTCCAGTTTCCCCCGTGTCGCATTTCTTACATTGTGTGCGTTTCACTCTGCACTCTCATTCTTAAGGCAAATACCTTTCAAAAAACGTGTTCATCTCTTGCATTTTTCAGAACACTTCCATCAGGTTGTTTAAACTGTACTCTAGACCCAGACTAAACACATCAAGACTGAAATCAGGCCAGATTCTTCTCTCACTTCATAATATAGGACAGTCTGAGACCTCACGAGCACCAGGTCAGATATGCAGCTGTTACTTTTTACGACCTTTCCACTGTTTTACAAGGAATCTAAAGGTTTGCTGTATGTGCAGAAGTAATCATGCATACCGCAAGATTCCTCAGAGGATAAATATTACTTAAAGGGGTGGTTGATTATGATTTCACTTGTGTAATGTTGCTGTTTAAGCATAAACAACATCTGTAAGTTACGACGCTCAAAGTTCAAGGAAAAGGGGGATATTTTCTTCTAAAGATTTTTTAAGGACTACAACAAATGGCTGGTAGGGACTACAACAAGCTTATTCACGGGTTAGTGACATCACTAACCCTAAAATTCACATAAACCCCACCCCCGGTAACACGCAACAAAGGCCATGTTGAGAAGATGACAAGATGAGTTACAACCGTAATTAAACTAAACTATACCTGTTCTATCTTGCTGTAGTATACACCGATCAGGCATAACATTATGACCACTGACAGGTGAAGTGAATAGCACTGATTATCTCTTCATCACGGCACCTGTTAGTGGGTGGGATATATCAGGCAGCAAGTGAACATTTTGTCCGGAAAGTTGATGTGTTAGAAGCAGGAAAAATGGACAAGCATAAGGATTTGAGTGAGTTTGGCAAGGGCCAAATTGTGATGGCTAGGAGACTGCGTCAGAGCATCTCCAAAACTGGAGCACTATCTATCAAAAGTGGTTAAAGGAAGGAACAGTGGTGAACCAGCGACAGGGTCATGGGCGGCCAAGGCTCATTGATGCACGTGGGGAGCGAAGGCTGGCCCGTGTGGTCCGATCAAACAGACGAGCTACTGTAGCTCAAATTGCTCAAGAAGTTAATGCTGGTTCTGATAGAAAGGTGTCAGAATACACAGTGCATTGCGTTTGTTGCATATGGGGCTGCATAGCCGCAGACCAGTCAGGGTGCCTATGCTGACCCCTGTCCAGCGCCAAAAGTGCCAACAGTGGCACGTGAGCATCAGAACTGGACCACGGAGCAATGGAAGAAGGTGGCCTGGTCTGATGAATCACGTTTTCTTTTACATCACGGGGAATGGCCGGGTGCGTGTGCGTCGCTTACCTAGGGAACACATGGCACCAGGATGCACTATGGGAAGAAGGCAAGCCGGTGGAGGCAGTGTGATGCTTTGGGCAATGTTCTGCTGGGAAACCTTGGGTCCTGCCATCTATGTGGATGTTACAAAAGGGGCACCAACACAATATTAGGAAGGTGGTCATAATGATATGCCTGATTGGTGTATATTCTCTGGCTCTGTGCATTTTACAACAGTTCCCACACAAGCGATTTACAGATTATCATGACAGAACATGCTAATCAGTGATAGTTAACTCCACATCAGCCATAAATTGCTGCACTTGCTGCTATTGCACTTCTGGTTAGACCCAAACTGCATTTCGTTGCCTCGTACCTGTACTTGTGTAATGACAATAAAGTTGAATCTAATCTAATCTAATCTAAAATTCATCAACTAACCGTTCAGAAACGTCCTGTCTCATTCTACATGTTGTCTCTTCTTCTGGAGTCTCTCCATCATTGTCCGACTCCGGTTTGAACATAAAACGCTGAACAGTTTCTGACATTTTCAGTGCGTGTCTGCGTGAGGTAATCGGAGCTGCTAACACGAGCTCTTGAAGCTCCGCCCTCTTCTTGAAAGGGGGCCGGGAGCAGCAGCTCATTTGCATTCAAAGGGACACACACAAAAACACCCATCTCAAAAAGTGACAATTTTAACATGCTATAAAAATGATCTGTGGGGTATTTTGAGCTAAAACTTCACATACACACTCTGGGGACATCAGAGACTTATTTTATATCTTGTAAAAAGGGGCATAATCGGACCCCTTTACCAAGATAAATTCAAACAGGATTTTTGTTGTTTCAACATTTATCGTATAAAGTGGTTGTTGACTTTGCATTAATAATATCTGTTTAATAGTATAAAAATTATTCAGTGTATGTCTCTCTGAACTAGTGGTCAAGGTTAGAATACATAATGGTCAATTAAGTCAAATGATTTGCTTTGCTTTTAAACCCACAGTGAATTAAAAGTGGTGCTGCTAAGTTGATTATCAGTATCAGTATAGTTTTATTTAATGCC
The DNA here is from genome assembly GCA_039654625.1 of Rhinogobio ventralis. Taxonomy (NCBI): domain Eukaryota; kingdom Metazoa; phylum Chordata; class Actinopteri; order Cypriniformes; family Gobionidae; genus Rhinogobio; species Rhinogobio ventralis. The sequence goes on along the minus strand of CM077205.1, from coordinate 38,037,495 downwards.
ATGTCAGCGTCTGTGGCTCTTCATAGTAAAAACTGAACAAAAATACAAAAAGAGTTACATATATGCAATAAAAATAAAATGTATATTATGCAAGATTTGTTACATTAACGAGATTAAAAAAATTCTAAGACCTTTTCTGGTAAAAACCTTACTGAATTGAAGTCCTTAAGTGAGCTTACTTCATAAAAATGTTTTCTACTTGCATTAAAAGCGGGACAGTCCAATAAAATATGTTTAATGGAAAGGGGGTCTTGCAAAAAATACATAAAGTTGGGTCTTCGCCTTTAAGCAAAAATGCATGGGTCAATCTTATATGACCTATACGACATCTGGTGAACACCACTTGATCTTTTTTTTTTTTTTTTTGGGCTTTACAGAAATTAGATGATTTAGATGAATAAAATGGACTAGGGAGATCTTTTGTCATGTTGTGACATGCAAAAGTGGTTTCCAGTTCAAAGTCATGCTATAGAAATAAGAAAGAGAAAGGTTATTCAGACATTTCCCGTTATTGTAGCTGGATGAGCAACATACTGACTCCTTTTAGTGGAAATGACAAGCGGTAATTCTATGAAGCAACACTTAAACCTGAATGTAACTGACATTTACATAAAGAAAAGAATGAAAAGAAAGGAAAAATAAAACAATACCAAGTTGGTTTGCTGGTTTTAGGTGGTCTCCCCAACCTAGTCAGTTTTCTTTCTTCTGCTGAACACAATTTTTTTTTGTGAAGAATATGAGGAATTAAACAGTTAATGGACCCCATTGACACCCATAGTAGGGAATAAATACTATGGAAGTCAATAGGGTACATTAACCGTTTGGTTACCGACATTCTTCAAAAATATCTTATTTTGTGTTCAGCAGAACAAAGAAATTCACACAGTTTTGGAATAACTTGAGAGTGAATAAATGATGACAGAAATTTCATTTTTGGGTGAACTATCCCTTTAAATATGAAGACCTGGCCATCTAAAACCAAACTGAAACTAGTTTAAGAATTTCTGTCAGCAAGGGAGAACAAGAAAAGAAAAGGGAATTCTTTTATCCCCAATAGCCTCTAAATATCATTGTGGTTTTTGTTTTACACAACTCGTAAGGGAAAGAGGAAGAACCCTCAAAAAGTACGTTCAAAGGTTTGCGTCATTAAAACTTTCCATGAACGTCTGGATTTTCACTTTACAAAAACTTCCTCAAAAATGCTAGTCATTATTTTACAGTTTCATAGTGGCCAATTAATGGCGAACCATGTGAAATTGTCAGAGGACGGAGGATTTTGTATTTGTAAGAGATTAATGGCTATAAATAGCTAACACTATTCTTATAATCGTGTAATTTGGTTCTTTACATTGTTCTCGGTCGTCGACATGGACTCGAATGTATGGTGTTCTCTCTGTTGTAATTAATCCTTTTTTTTTTTTTTTTTTTTTTATTTGCCAGAGAAACTTAGTATACAATATACACTCACCTAAAGGATTATTAGGAACATCTGTTCAATTTCTCATTAATGCAATCACATGGCAGTTGCTTCAATGCATTTAGGGGTGTGGTCCTGGTCAAGACAATCTCCTGAACTCCAAACTGAATGTCAGAATGGGAAAGAAAGGTGATTTAAGCAATTTTGAGCGTGGCATGGTTGTTGGTGCCAGACGGGCCGGTCTGAGTATTTCACAATCTGCTCAGTTACTGGGATTTTCACACACAACCATTTCTAGAGTTTACAAAGAATGGTGTGAAAAGGGAAAAACATCCAGTATGCGGCAGTCCTGTGGGCGAAAATGCCTTGTTGATGCTAGAGGTCAGAGGAGAATGGGCCGACTGATTCAAGCTGATAGAAGAGCAACTTTGACTGAAATAACCACTCGTTACAACCGAGGTATGCAGCAAAGCATTTGTGAAGCCACAACACGCACATCCTTGAGGCGGATGGGCTACAACAGCAGAAGACCCCACCGGGTACCACTCATCTCCACTACAAATAGGAAAAAGAGGCTACAATTTGCACGAGCTCACCAAAATTGGACAGTTGAAGACTGGAAAAATGTTGCCTGGTCTGATGAGTCTCGATTTCTGTTGAGACATTCAGATGGTAGAGTCAGAATTTGGCGTAAACAGAATGAGAACATGGATCCATCATGCCTTGTTACCACTGTGCAGGCTGCTGGTGGTGGTGTAATGGTGTGGGGGATGTTTTCTTGGCACACTTTAGGCCCCTTAGTGCCAATTGGGCATCGTTAAAATGCCACGGCCTACCTGAGCATTGTTTCTGACCATGTCCATCCCTTTATGACCACCATGTACCCATCCTCTGATGGCTACTTCCAGCAGGATAATGCACCATGTCACAAAGCTCCAATCATTTCAAATTGGTTTCTTGAACATGACAATGAGTGCACTGTACTAAAATGGCCCCCACAGTCACCAGATCTCAACCCAATAGAGCATCTTTGGGATGTGGTGGAACGGGAGCTTCGTGCCCTGGATGCGCATCCCACAAATCTCCATCAACTGCAAGATGCTATCCTATCAATATGGGCCAACATTTCTAAAGAATGCTTTCAGCACCTTGTTGAATCAATGCCACGTAGAATTAAGGCAGTTCTGAAGGTGAAAGGGGGTCAAACACAGTATTAGTATGGTGTTCCTAATAATCCTTTAGGTGAGTGTATAATATATATATATATATATATAAAAACAAATAAACCCAAAACAAACTAAATTAACAAAAAAACAAGTGTACAAATCTTGTATGTATATTATTGACAATGTTCTCCAAACTGGTGCAATACTCCTTAGCCTCCTAAAAAAAATGATGAAAATTTGGCTTGGATCCTGACCATTTCTTCTTGTGTATATGGAATTTTCCCAAAATAATAAAAAGTTATATTCATTGGAATAATACACACATATATCAGAATTATTAAATTTAAGGATTTGTTTTCCTTCTAATGTGTTGTAATTAAACCTGTTGCGTCCGGAGTTTCCGTAAGTTACGTCAGGGACCGGTTGAACTGCCCTGATTGGCTGCGTATGCGATATGGGGCGGAGTTTCAGTCGGTGAATAAAACCAAAGGGGATCAATCATTACACAGGAATACTGCGTACCAACACAGAGGACACAAGTAAGAAATACGTGTTAAAACCCCTTCAGATCGGCATAAAACAGGACTAACAAAGCAAGGACCGATTTATAAAAGTGGTTCATTTCGGAAACTGACTACTTTCATCACCGGGGCTCCTTATTTTGAAGAGAAGATGTTGAAAGTTTACCTCATGTTGGTTTTGTCAGCGGCTGCTGCTGTTTTCGCTGAATCGGTGAGTATCTTGTGAATTTTACATTAATATTACATTAGTTTAAGATGAGTTGGCTATAACGTGTTCTATAATCACTCTTGATGGGGGGAAAATGTATTTATTTGTGTTAGCTAAAGCGTTAGCTTTCTGACAACAGAGCTGTTGAAACAACAAAGGCTTCCAAGTTATATGCTCAATAAAATTAACAATTTAGATTCATAATTTTAACTTTAGTTTAATTGTCAAAGGCTTCTTTTGACTTTGGTCGACTTTACCGATGGGTAAATAAACCTATTATGTGATTAAACATGTAATATTGTGTTATTATTTTGTGTGTATGAATATAAACAATATGTATAACGGTATATTTAAGAGTAACTTTCTGGCATCTCATTTTTGTTTGAGTAGCCAAACGAGCAGCACTGGCTATCATGTGACAGTTTTTGCCTGTAGGGATCTTTTTTAGCTTTATTTGATTAGACTGGATTCAGTCCATGAGGTTTACTTTTCCATCTGTTCATTATGGAATCAGCCACTGGAGCACCTGTGAATGGGATGCCACAGCTTTGTGTTGGCTAGTTCTTTCATAACTCAAAAGAATAGCTTGCTGCAGATGTCTTTGGAGGCGAAATAGAAGACAAATGCCACCCAGTGTGCTTGCTCGGTCAGTCAGCCTCACACACACACACACCCTCACACAAGTCAAAATGCAAATTCTTTGAGCCTCCATTCTCACAGACCTTTGGAAAGGTGTTGCCGCAGATCTTTATCTAAACTTCAACACCAACAGATGCAGCTTTTATCCTTGGATGCCGCGTCTTGACCTTGTCTGCTAGTGTGTAATATTGTGTAATCCACTGGGAAATAAAGTAAAAGAGTCGTAAACTATCTGTGCTGTTAGTAGTAAATCAGATGGTGTGACTTAATCTCGGGTGGGAATGTTGCAACAGGCTTGCACACTCCCAAAAGCCTTGTCCTTCGAGGCAGAGAAGGCCGCAGCATTCGTTAAAATCATGCAGAAGTGTCTGTGTTCCTTTCATCCCCCTCCCTCTCCATTCTTTTGCGTTTTCCTGAGGAATTTGACCCCTCGTGACCTTGACCAGCCCTTCTTTTGGGATTTCACACACTTCGGCGGATTTAAATGGTCCACCTCTTTCATCCAGGTCCCTCCTCTTCAGCCACTGGACAAGTGTGTATGGCTTAAACTCAACATGGCATGGACACTTTAAACCTCAGTAGGCAAAGTAGGCTTCTGGGTTTATTAAATTTGAATGCTTGCACAGCTTTTACCTCCTTACCTGGTGGATGTTGCTACTACCATGTTTTTTGGTTTGTCCAGTGTGTGTCTTTCTAACTAGATATTGATTGGATTAGATTATAACAATAATCATTATTCTTTTTCACAATAATAACCAAAACATTATAGTATTTAAGTGTAATGACCATGCTAGATGTCCTAATAATTGCGTTATGAGTTGATTTGCATTTGAATAGGTTTTTTTATTTTTATTTACTCAGTTATTTTTGGGGTGCAAAGCTCATCTGAAAGGCTGTTGAAAGGCACCGCGAACATGATAAATACTTTCGCCAGGATATAATAATATTTTCATTAAATCACTTTTGAGGGTGGAATGTTGGCACCGAACGAGAAGGTTTTCTTTGCTGCTTGGGTGAAAGAAGGATTTTGGTTACTGTAGCAACTCATGTGAACGTAATGTTTCGTGTATGCATCTTTCAATATTTATTCCAATGCCTTATGCTGTGCCTTTTTGTTTTGCAAGTCCAAAGGAATATCTTGAGGCCATGTAAAAGGAACTCGGTGTGTTCTAGAGTCATTTAGCAGACCACATCCGTCACCTTTCCAGTTCTGTTGCTTGTGGAGCTATTAACCATATGCCAGACAGGCTTTACTTGGAAACGCTGATAACCAGCCACCAGCTGTCCTTCATAATGACAGTTCCTCTTTCTTGAGTTTGCCTTTTTGTCCAGCTTTTGTCCAATGTGGACGATAACACTTTATTTGGTGCTTAAATAGTAAATGCATACTTGCATCAGCTTTTGCACTTCTGTATTGATCAGCTTTACTACCTATTCTAGTTGGGTTTCTTTATGGACTACACCCTCCCCCTAAGCAATTTCCATCAAGCCTTTTGTCTTTTCCTGGCCATGTACATTTTTGTACTCCTGAAAATAGCCATTCTTCAAATAAACACCTGTCTGGGTGTTTCCCAGGTCTCCAGACTTGAGTTAAAGAAATGTAGTCTAATCATCTTATTGATTTTCCTAGTCTGTCCCATCTAATGACACATACTGCTAACTTGCAGTATCCTGGACTCTTTGTATTGTTCAGAAAGCGCGTATACTGGTCCTTTTAATGTACGGTAATGGTGTAGTTTTGGAGGTAATTGTTTTCTTGCAGTCATATGCCAGTGTAGAGATTGACTTATTGACAGATTATTTGTTTAAATGTTAATAACTAAGATCATAAATTAATAATGATAATGTTTTTAAATTCTAAAAGGTCACGCGTTTATTGTCATTGTTTGTTGGCCATGTCTAACCATTAATCTTAATGCTTTTAATTTCTCAAATGAATGGCTGTAAAAAGTGATTTAAATAAGTATGTATCTTTACCTGTAAACATCATTGTTTCCTGTTGAGCATACATGTGTGTAATGGCATGGCATTCTTTAGAAAGAAGCCACCAGATGTGTATAGTTTATTGGTGAATCTCAAGGGAATCATATTTAGCTCACTTTTGACTCCATAATCCAATCGCAGTCTCTGTTAACTTTAGGTTTTAGCCATTCAAGGAAGGTCTGTTGTCAGAAAGAACTCCATGTTTTCAAGCCCAGACTACACAATACTGATTGTTTGGGCTATTGAGAATGGATCATTGTGTATTAAACAGGCTTTGGCTTAATGGTGAGAAGCTTCATTAATGAAAGCCACTAACAGATAGAAGGAAAGCGTGATCACACTTCCTGTGGGAGAGAATAGGGGCTGACGACAGTGGGGCTGAATAGTCCTTTTTGTTTGGTTTAGTTGTAGATTTCGAAGTCCAATCTTGTTACCCTAATGCTTAAGGGCTTTGAACCGGTGTTAGGGTGAGAATTTGGCGTGTGATTGAAACAATGTTGTATCGTTTAACAGGCAGGTGTGTCGTTCCGCCCCGCTGCTGGGATTCAGCTGGGGGTCTAGGAAGGGAAAAAGCAGCTATAAATAGTTACCGCAAAGGTGGAAGGAATTCTCCTGACGTGCAAGTGTGTTTGTGTGTGCGAAGTAGGACGTTCGCTCTGTCTCCGGTGAGGAGTGTATCTCATGAGGAGATCAGATGACATGGATAAATCTGATTGGTGGGAATGACAGACGCTGTTTGTATTGACGACTGGGGCTGTAATTGGTTGTGACCTGAAAGGACAACAAGGAGAGTCTTCAACAGATGATAGCGGATAATATAGGTACTGTATCTTTAATGGGTCACCAGTCTACTTTTGTAGGAGAAAATCTGTGAAATGTGTTGACCTACCAATGACTTTTCACACACTGAAGTTGCTTTTGTAAAACTCTGATGCGAAACATTCTTGGTTATTTAATAATTGGCCTTTAAACTTAAAACCGTGAATGATCACCTGATCACCAGGGACCGTTTACCACCACAATGTTGGATGAGTCACTGATTGTGGTATCTTCTTTTTACCTCTCCCATTGTGAACAGATGCTGGGCCATTTGTCAGCAGATGGTCGGATTTGCTCCTAGCTTTGCTAGTCTTGACTGAGGCCTGGTTTGCTAAGCTGGTTAATTTACTCTCCGGCATTACAGCTCAGTACTATAGCATACTCATACTTGTAGACATGTCATCTCCATATCAGACAGTCTCGACAGCTATCATTTGGGAAATAGTTCCCCAAAAAAATACAACTTTTACTCACCCTCATGTTGTTCTAAACCTGTATGTCTTTCTTTTGCGGACACTGATGCCAAATCAAAGCACAAATTAGATAACGACGTTGAATAGTAACTTAAATTTCAGTTCAAGCTCTATGCACACCAGACTACTTTAATGGAGCTTTTTGTTCTCTTTGGAGCTCGACAGCGCCCGACTCCATCCATTGTCTGGACAAAAGCAGCATGAACATTGATAAACATCTCCTTTTGTGTGAATGAAAGTCATACGGGTTTGGGGCGAGTAAATGATGACAGAATTTCATTTTGGGTGAAATAAATGAACTAGCTATTATTCCTCAGAGCTATTATCTCACACATTGTTGTCGTTTCTTTTAAATGAGGGGGGTTTTTGGTTATTGCTGAGAAATCAAGAACAAAAACATTTATTTCCTGCGTTGGGACTTTCTTTAGCAGTCCATCTTAGTCTAGAGCATTTAGTTTGCTCGTTGGGATTTCTTTCAAGTGGCTTATACATGTTTACTGAGAATTTAAGGGGTTTCTTATGGGAATTTAAGTGTTGGTTTAATTGAACCACGGCCTTACGCCTCTTCGCAGTCAGAGAGCATCCGCTGTACTTTCTTTGACAGTTTTTTTTTTTTCCCTCTGAGCTGAGTATTTCATAATGCAGGGGGATTTCGGTGTGGGGTTTCACAGCACTGTAAGGCTGAAAACCATAAAGTATGTCGGCCTCTCTCCCCACACCCTCTTGTGGTTTCTGTCATTCTCCGTTTCTTGCTCTCCCTTTCTCTTTTATTATCCTCAAACAACAGAGCAGGCTAGAGCTGACTTGCAGTTTCATGTGGCGTTTGCATGATCCTGGTTTTCCTGGAAAATGAGTCAGCCCCCCCGCCCGATCTCCATTTTAAAAACCCTTCCATTTAGCAACTAGAGCCATTTTAAGCATCAAGTTTGTATTAAAGATCATCTTGAAGTAATTATCGCCTCACTAAAATCCCCATTAAAGTGTGTTTGAAATTTGACTAAGTTGGTCACACTGGGTTAGGCGGGCTGAGCACGCACCTGCGCATTATGCATGTTTTTGATTTCGCGGTATGTGAAACTTTTCAGTGAGTCAGGTTTGATTAAATCTGTTTTTGACAGCGAGCAGGCGAGCGAGACTGATAAAGACCCTCAGCCCCTGTCTGATGAATTCTTTCTTGTTTTACACAATGGCTGCAAACCTGCGCTAACTTGCTCTTAGCTCTCTGACTCGCTTCAAGGTCAAGAGTGGCATGAATGTAATATAGTTTTGTGGTTTGTGTCATTCAGAATAGAATTTAGAATCTTTTTTAAAATTACAGTTTAAAAAATTAGAATGTTTTGGTGCCTCGGAACTATATCAGCGGTGAAAATAATAAGGTCTACTTCTGTGGACAACTCTTGAGAGAGAGATAAAAACATAAATCAGTATGTGTGTGTGTTCTACTTCCTCCTGTTATGCTAATAGGCATAGTCCATTAGTTGTTTAAAACACATTCACAGTGCTTGGCCAAATGGCTCTGCTAACGTGATTAAAAGTGTTGGTGTGTCTTAATTAAATTAAGTGTGCTCTCAGAACCATCATGATGCCATAGACAAAGGACAGTAACCTGCTTAAGTATTAAAGGGATATAAGACATTTAATGTTAACTAAAATAACCCCCCAACCAAACTCCCAATGTTGATTTCATGAGGTCATCAAATCATTCCTGTTTACAGTAGCAAAGAGTGAATTTGTGCATTTTTTTTTCTTTTATGATTTGCCTTTGAACAAATGGTGCCAGGTGTATTTTCCTCATGATTTTTCTTCTCTTTGTAGGTACGAGAAACAGAAACATGGGTACCTCTGAAAAGCACGTCGCCCCATGAGGATCTGGAGTCCTCCGGCGACTCTACGCATGAAGACTTTGAGTTTGCTGATTTAAACCCAGTTGACGATGAGGATGATGTTGAAGATGATTATGATGATTATGATATGTCAGGCTCTGGGTCTTCAGAGATCTCAACAATCGAGGTAGCTATAACTTAACTTTTTTTTTCTTAGTCATGATGTCAAATTGAGTTGTTCAGAAACAACACATTTAATGAGATTTTCACCAACAGCAAGTGAAATGAAAGAATTATTTAAATAACTAGACAACACATCTTTCTATTGTGTTTTACTCACTGGTTTGGTACTAGTGTCATCTGATTTTTATCTCTCATTCTTAATGAATGTCTAAGTGGCTCTCAGTTGAATCATGGACTGACTCATTTGTCTAAATATCCGAATTGACTACTGTGTGCTTTCATGAGGCCATCAGTTGTTTATATGACAGCTTTATTGCATATTTTTTGAGACTGATTTGACTGCTGTATGAATTTTCTTGTGACCATTTCCTCCTCTCAGGACAATCTCTTCAATAACCGGATATCTGATCCTGAGGGTCCATTTGCCCCACGGCCAACAATAGATGAGAAGATTCTGGTTGAAAACAATGAGGTCTTGCATGAATCACCAAACCGAGACAATGGCCAAGCCAGCAATGTGCTCATGACCGTTGCTGAAGAAGAGAGCTTGTTCAGCAACACAGAGGTGCTCGCAGGTGAGGAGATAGTTTTGATTTGTTTGTTTAATATGTAAACATGTATAATGTATATTGTTGGACCAAAATCTGAATATTTAATGTTATTTTTAGTATTTATATACTGTTTTGGTAGTATTAATATTGTGAATTAGCTTTTATTTTGATATTTTCAGTTATTTTTGTAATTTTTTTTATTACTGTATAGCTTTAAAGGCACAATATGTAAGATTTTTTTTGGATTAAAATATCCAAAAAACACTAGAACAGTTATATATTTTGTTGAGTTGTGTACTTGCATTATTCCAATTGTTTCCAAGAATGTTTAAATCCAGAGAAATAACCCGTGCGTCGCCTATCAATGACATCATACCTGCGTTACCCTCAATTTCCGGTTTTATTTTGTAAAAACCATGGAAACACCAAAGACACTTTAATATATGATGTGTTTTATTAGACAGAGAAACATGAATGTTTGGATTCATTCATCGACAGAAAACGAATCATTGAGACAGTTAGTCTTATTGATTAAATCTGGTTTTCTTGATTTACCACGAAGAACACCTTTGTTTTGAATAAGCGACCTCTAGTGGAGAAAATTACATATTGTGCCTTTAATTTCCATTTTAGTCATTTTAGTACTTCAAGTGCCCCTATTCTTTTTTTTTTTTTTGTTTTTTTTTTATATTATCTTTCATGCAGTGTGTAGTATAGCTGTTTGTAGGTCATGTCTGTAGATTATGCCTTCCTCACATTTTCTATTTCTGTTTTATAGCTGTTATTGCGGGCGGAGCAGTGGGTCTCGTCTTCGCCATCCTTCTCATCGTGCTCCTCGTTCACTTTGTTCTCCGCATCAAGAAGAAAGACGAAGGAAGTTACGACCTGGGCAAGACGCCCATCTACAAGAAAGCTCCTACTGCAGAAATCTACGCATGAGCATCCTCACCCTCACACACCTTCTGTCTCTCTCTCTTTTGAACTATAAGCTCACACAGTGCCTCAGCCTGAACGGGCTGCCGCCAACCTCTCACGTACCACAAAAACCGCAGGAGAACCTCACATGAATAATTTACTTTGACTGGACATTTGCATTGAAATCTCAAAGTGACTCGGAGAGGATCGCGTCTGTTGCCAAACTGCTCGATTCTAAAGATATTCTTGTCTTTTTTGTTCTCCCACCCTCTCAAGTTTATTGCCTTTTTGTCACGTGGCCCATTGTGTCCATTTTTTTAAATAAAACACTACAAGGTGCAATGGAGCGTTCACATGTTAAAGGCTTTGGATTGACCATTTTATCCACCGTTATGATGACCAGTGTCATGATTGGTGCTACAGAGGGAGTGGTTACTGTAGCCTTATACGTTATCAAATGTCTTGTTTTTAAATCTGTGCTGTAAAACCTTTTAATTTTCATATTAAACATCAGAGGTGAAACCAAATTGAAGGCATGCAGTATATGTTCGAAACTAAATTCCGTGAGGGCAAAATTTGAAATCGGTGTACTAGACTCAGGTATACTCATTTCAACCATGGTGTTATGGTACATTCCACATATCTGTATGTAATTGCCGTGGTGGTTTTATACGTCGAGAGACTAGATCCACCGCGGTGCTGCTTGACTGTCAGCTAAGCTACTTCAACAGGTACAGATGCTGTTGATTGAGAATCAGTTCACTGCAAACAGACTTTGTACATCCAGGGATCTGTATATAGCCATTTGAATAAAATGTAAAACTTTGGTACTTAGCCATTTCTTGACAGCCTTTTATTTACCAAATATTTAAATGCCAAAATCAGTTTTTATTGTTCTTATATCTCATCCCGGTATTTGCTTTTGGCATAAAATCTGAAAGCAGGTGGTTTGCGTTTGTATCTTTCAGAAGATGTTTTGTTTGAGAACAATGACCAATGTTAGTACTAACTTTTTTTTTTTTCTCAGTGTTTTTGTAGATGTTCTTAATTCCTTTTTTATTTTTGGTATTAATTTAACTCATATTTTATTGCCTGCCTTCAGGTCGGGGGTCTTTCTCCCCCTTTCTCAGCTGTTGTACATGTAATAATTTTTATTTTATGTTTTTGGTTTTTAGATTTGTTTTATATACAGTAGTGCAAAAATTCAAAGGCTGTTAGTCTTTTCAACAGATTTTTTTTTAAGAGTTTCTATTTCTTTTAGACTGTTTAAGCCGAATCTATTTATGTTTTGTAGAAGGATGTTCTGGATTAGTTAAGGGGAGCGTGAATAAGCTGTGCATTACTGGCATGGTGTAAAATGATAAATTTGCTGCTTTGTTTGGTCACATCCAGATAAAATCACTGATCTAATGTTGAAGTCAATGAATCATTGATTTCTGCATGCAGGTTCTGATCTGTTGAAAATAAAGCTATTTTATGCACATAACCATTTAAAGAGTCTTGAGCTTTTTTCCATGCTAAAAAGAAACCGCAGAATGCAGCGTTCTACCAGTAATGACAAATCGGGTCTCCCCAGACTGTCAGTATTATCCTAATATACGAATTATATTAATTTAAAATAGGCTACGCATAGCTTACTATATAGGGTGAGGGTGATTGAGACACTTTTTGCCATTGAAATGACTTGGAAAAAGTGTCCCAATCACACTGAATTCACCCTAATGCATACGAAAACACATTATAGGTCATAATAAAGCCAATTATACATAATTTCTTACACTTGATTAACAATTAATAAATAATAATAGCAAATAATTGATTAATAATTAAGTTGTTTTACTTATTACTGAAATATTTGGACATTTAATACTCAATAACATAATTACATTAAAGATGATTGAGAATATGTGTAGGGTAAGTGCAATTTAATTGTCACTACACTCGTGTGTTGTCTGTACGCAAAAGTCAAGTCACGTTTACTTATATAGCGCTTTTTACAATAGCCTACAGATTGTTTCAAATCAGCTTTACAGTGATTACAGGGAATTATCTATCTTTGGAAAATCATTGTTTAATTTAAGTTGATTAATTTCCATTGTGAAAATTACACGTCACCGTTTTCAACTGAAAAACGTTTAATGTGTAATTTTTTTTTTAGATTAAAAACTTTTTAGTAGCCTACATCGTTGTCGTGTAAATGTACCCTTAGTTCATTTATCGATACAGCAGCTCTGGAGAAAACACTGATGTCATCGTCCAGCTCAGTTCAGCTCTCATACAATGTCAAAGCAGGCAGATCAATATTAAGAATAATAAGTGTCCGAAAATGGGGAAAATCTGTTTTTAGGAGCCGAGTCATTCCACGAAACCAGTCCCTCTGACCTTTTAAAGTGTATTTTATCTATTTTTAAATGCATTTTGTAATAATTGAAATGTCTCCTTTAATAAAGTTGAAAAAACATGACATACATTTTATCTTTATTTTAGAAATTATCTTGTTTTTTTCAGATGACACCACCTATTTTGTCACATCCCTCATGGACTTCTATGAAATTGTACTTGGGATATGAATAATAAAATTAGAAAAAAAGTCCATACATTTTTCCATTACTATAAATATCTCTCTGTGCTTTTTAGCTGGTAATGTTTTGTTTCTAAAGATTATTCATTAAAATCACATTATTTAGTTACATTACTCAACCCCGTTACACCAATCATTCCCCCCACATAAAAATAATGAATTGATCCTTATGTGACATCAATAACAGGAAGGGACATCATAGAAGTCTTCTGAACAACATTGTGTGCAGACACAGGTAAGTTACCACCTTCTCTTATAATTATAACTTTTGTGATATTGTGGTTGTCAAGCTCAACGGCTCAACCCTGTTGCATCAAATAAAGACAGAAAACTATTACTTGTAAAAATCAACTTTGTTATTTTAACAATATACATGATTTCTTAATATCATGCATGCCATGTGCTCTCCTGTTATTCACTACATGTAGAGCAGTGGCCATTTTGAGCAAAAAAAATCACAACCCTGTTACTTCTTTGATCTGTGAGATTGTGATGGGGTTGTGTTTTTAACACTGGTTATCCAGTAATTTAAATTAATTATTATATTTGATCAAAAATCTTATACCACATGCATATGTTGAATGTAGTAATGTCAATGTTAAAGCTGTGTGTGTGTGTGCACGTGTGTGTTCTGCCTAGATTTTCACATCTCAGTGTTAAGTAAATTGCTGTGAAAGAATGTTTGATTTAATGATTTAAACATCTTCAGACATCTATGAGTCTGTGATGGCACCGACAACAGCGGCAGAAAGGCAGAGGCAGTATCGTGCACGCCTAAATGCTGATCCTGAAAAAAGGGAGAAATACCTGCAGAACAGAGACAGGGAAAAAGAAAGAAATCAATGGTTTAAGTGAAAGACAACAGCGTCTGAAGCGTAGAAAGTGGAGAGAAGTTTACAAAACAAGCAAGGAGAGGAGAGAAGCACTGAGGAACCACTCCTCCACAAAGTCCAGATCATGCCCCAGAGCAGTACGGCCAGAATCTTCAAGGTAGAGCAAAGAGCGTGATAGAAAATTAAAGGTGCAGTTAAAGATGCAGCGTGTAAATTTTAGTGCCGTCTAGCGGTGTGGTTGTGAATTGCAAACTCCCACCGCTCACCCCTCTCTTTCAAAGCACACAGAGAAGCTACGGTGGCCAACACAGGACAAAGATGCCATCGTCTGAGACAGCAGAGAGTAGCTAGCGCTCTGTAGAGCAGTTTGTCCGTTTAGGGCTACACAGTGCACCTTTAATAAAAGTACTATCAGTCTAAGACCCAATCCCATTTCTACCCCTTCGTTTTGCGCGTTCATGTGAAGGGGTAGGGGTGTCTCGATTCTCTTTTGGCTGGAGTAGTAGGGGTAAGGGGAAGGGCCAGATAGCCCTTCAAACGAAGATTTTTCAGGACCACACTTTGAACGATGGGGTATGAGGAGTTTCCCTCCACACACCGACTACCGTGCTGCTAGAATGTGTGTAGTAATGTTGCCACTCGGGATCGATCACTTGTGTGTCGCCTGGCTGCCAGTTTCTTCATAGCTTGCTAAACGCACTATTTGAGTGATGTGAACACAAATTAATAATAGTTAAAAATATATATCTGGTCATCCTTCATAACGCAGTCGATATTTACATCATGTATCGTCTGTAAACTCTTGCATTACCAAGGCAACGACTGACTTGATGTATAACATATGACCGTTATCGCAGCACCACAGTAGAAAACTAAACCATATCCGTACCGGTCGGCTCGGATCAGCACGGAATGGAACAGTTAATAAACAAAGAGAACAGTTTGGCCCGATGGAAAAGCGGCTTCACCAGTCTTGTATGTTCTGTATCAAATTGTATCGTTTTAGGAAACTCGAAGGCTCATACGTCATACGGGGCAAGGGGAACGGGTAGGTGTAGGGGTATGGGAAGGGGTATAAAATAGAATTGGGATTGGGCCAAAGTCTGTGACAATGCGCCATGTGGAGATCTTGAAAGAGGTGTGGGCCAGACTTTGAATGCCACAAAGCGTGCCACACGCACAAACACACGTTTGCGCGCACACACACACACACATCACAAAAAAGCACACAAGTTATACTTTTTTTTTGATTACCTATTCAGTCAGTTCTACTTTATACTATGTTATTGTATACATTACTGTTTTCCTGCAGTCGGGTTAATAAAACTCAGTTCAATTGCAATTTATATCTGTTGTCTTTCTTGGTTACATAATGAAATACAATGTTTATAGAAAATCTTAAATTGAATTTAAGTAATAAACAACTGTTTATATGTTAAGCTGTATTTGTCTCTTCAACCCCGTTACCCTACTCTCAACCCTGTCACACCTACATTTTATTGCATTCCGGTTTTTTCAGTTTATGAAAAAGTAAATACATTTTTGTTGAACTCAATCTGAAATGTTCAGAGCAATCATAACAATACTGATCAAATTCTGAAGTTAAGCCACATCTTTGATAAAAAAATATTCACAAAAAGTGCCCATTTCAGGCTTTAGTACAGCAAAAGTGTGAGATTTTATCTAACTTTTATATTTGCAATTACTGAATTATTGTGTTAATCTATCTGATTAATAGGAAAATGTTGATTTCATTACAAATACATTTTATAATCGTATTCAGAAAGCTCCCATAGTGTCCATAACGGGGTTGAAGACTAATAGTGCCCATATCTTAGAATAATGACCAATAATAATAGGGATTTGATGCCTAAGGTGGGAAAATATATTTTCTGGAAGTTAAATATGTCATTAATGTTGTGGGGTGTTCAGAAAAGTAATACATTTAGGTAAAAAAGTCTAAAAATGTGTAAGTCCAAACTGTACCGGTTTCGTGGAATGACTCAGCTACATATCATATAATGTCTCTTTAGATGTTCTTCTTCTTCTTCTTCTTCTTTGATGTTTAACGGCGGTTGGCATCCAACTTCAATGGTGCATTATACGTCTCTTCAGATGTGGTGAAAGATAATCAAATTAAGGATAATTGAACAAATTGTTGACCTAAAGCACACCTGAATCAAGTCAATAATTAGTTTATTTAGGGTTCATGGTTCGGAAAGGCTCTGAAACGGGACAATGGGTTGCAAAGGTGGATGTATGAAACATTTCGATTTACAAATGGGCTTGGATTTGAACCTCAGAAGGCTGATGTTTGGGTTCAGAGAATGAGGATTACTAAGGACCAATGGAGAGAAGGTAGATGATGTTTCACAGTTTTGCTTGTCAATGTAAATAATTTTTATATTGATCTGTTGTTTTGGGTCATCTATGTATAAAGTTTTGGGATTATTTGGGAAAGTTTTGGCGAGTCCCGGCTCGAAAGCCCTATATCCCGATCCTACCCCCTCTCTCTCCCACCTCGCTTCCTGTCCACTCTATACTATCCTCTCATAAAAAAGCAAAAAGCGCCAATAAATAAATAAATCTTTAAAAGTCATATATTGGGGTTACTGGAGGAATTGGAGTTGGAACTGGAGTTCCTCTGAGAACTGACCTTTCTGACTGACTTCTGTGTGTAATGTCACTTCACATAATGATGACTTTGCATATGTTTGGTTACTAAAGTTTTGCAACCTGATACCTTTGGAGAAACACTACGTTTTATGGTTCTTTAGAAAACCATCTACACATTAGAAAGTTTGGGATCAGTAAAAAATATAATCCGTAAAAGATAATTTTTAAATACTTCTCAGCAAGAAAGACATTTATGTTACAAAAGATTTCTATTTTAGGTTAATTTTGAAATATTATCATTGTAATAATATTTCACAATATTACTGTATGACATTAATGCATGTGATGCAATGAACATATATATAATATAAAATCAAGATCTTTTAATCACAACTCAAGGTCCCTATACAGTGAAAAAAAAGAAAAAGATTTGTTATTTGAAGGCTCTTTGGTGAAGTGTTGCAGAAGAACCTGAGATTGAGAAGCCTTGCATAGGGCCTGTTTGAACTGAATAACACTCACAGATCATTACGTAAAGAGTTTGTTTGGAAATTTCAGCTTTCAGGTTTGGTTTGCATATTATACATTAACCTGTTTGTGATGGATGATTGTTGAATGATGGGACAGTCTTTAATGCATAATCTAATTGGCTCAGTGTTAAATCGGGAATTTCCACCCCTAGAGAAATGACTGTAAGTGTGTGTGTGTGTGTGTGTGTGTGTGTGTGTGTGTTTTCCAGCATGCTGATGCCTGTCTGTTCTGCTACCAAAACAAATGAGATGAGCATACCCGGAAAAAAGAGAGAGTTTGTTTTCTTTTTGGATTGAAGGATAAAAATAGAAAATGTTTTGATTAAAAAGTGCTATGGGTCATGCATGAGGCCTTGAACATTAACTGTTTTTGTTTTTAAAAGGAGAAACATTGACAGGATTTCTTGATTCAGGCCATGATGTGCAATGAAAAAAGTGGGCGGGTTTGTGTGGTCCTGGTATTCCCCACATTATAGGACCAAATTTCCCCATATTACCAGAAAATGTTTGGTCCCCATGAGGTAACAACCTTATAATCATATGTATCAGTATATTGGATTTGTGCATTAGCTCTTAAAGTGACAGCAGCCTAATAAATCTGCTGCTGTCTGTGTTATCAAACAACAAAAGACAAAGAAAAATCACTCAATGCTCTTGGCTGAATAACTTTAATAAGGATTAATTTGTTTCATGGCTGGTAAAAATGTAAATTCAAATGTGAATTTTCACCGGCCATTAGCAGGTGTGGCAAAAAGTGTGTAATTGTGTGTATAATGATGCAGCATTAAAATGGTTAATGACAGGGTGTGTTGAACACTTGCCCTATTTGACCTCACACTTTTAGTCTAGACCTGAAAAAGCCATGAGAGATGAAGTAAATTCAGTACAAACAGATGATTGAGACATTTAGGAAAACCAATCGAAACCCATTTAGTCAACAGCAGCTTATTCACTCATATTTCACAGAGATATGACTACATGACCTGCATGGGGAAGTTCTCTTGTGGTTTATTATATCCGGTGATAATGTGGTGTAACAAAATATCTTAATGCTCATTGAAAATCAGATGCAAATCTTAATGTTTCCATGACGAGTTCTCTATTTATCTTTTATCTGTTGGGAAAAAACAGCATGCCTGCGGTCACAGGTTGAATGGACTACTAGACAAGGAAGTTTTTTTTTCTTCCTCATAGCACAAGGAACAGTTTTATCATTAACACACACACGTTTTCTGCTAGACATTTGACTGCTATCAGAAAAACAAGTCTGTGGAACGTTCTGGAAAGTGCTCAAACTCTCACGCATTACGCCGTCCTATTGGAAGATGAATAGCTTTTCACTTTCAACTACAGCCTGGGCTTGTTTACACAAGAGGTGGAGCAAACTGATGATCTCTTTAAAATAACCCTTACATCTACTGTAGATTGAACAGGGACTAGTTGTCACTAAAATTAAAGTATAACAAAATTCCACAACTATATAATGACAGTAGCTTAACTCTTCCCCTGCCAGCTTTTTTTTTCTTTAAGTTGCCAGCCACCGCTAGTGTTTTTGATGATTTTCACAAAAATGATCATGGCCCCCAGAATATTTTGTTTTGATTTATATGCTGTTTTAATGCTGGTGGTTGTGTTATTTTACATGCAAACACGGAAATCCGGTGTACTGACAAATTGGGTCAGAAGTAAAAGAGAAAAGGTAAAAGAAGTAGAAAGCTAAATCACTAAAGCTTCCCACAACTCAGCTTTATCTCAAAACATTTTGCCAGAACGTTTGAGTTAGGGTAGTTTATAAGAGCAGTTATGAGCATAATGAGGTTGTAAAAGCGGACTGAGCTTACCTGTTCGGCTGATGACGTTTAATCTCCCCGACAGCCTCTGTAGTCCCATTTAGCCACTTGTTAGCAACCGCCTTTTTCAAGAGACGTAACAGCTTAAAAAATCACGAGTGGGGTAATACTGATGCATTTTATGTTGTAGAATAAAACGTGAAAGTGTCTTGAGCTTGTGTTCACCACAGACTTCATTTCAGCCATTTAAAACAAAACCCCATTCAAAAAACCCATTGACTTTGAGACAAGGGAACCAGAAGTGCTAATGCTAACTTGCTTACACATTTGGCCTACAAAGTGATGTCATACCTGCACCACTCTATTGGTTCAAATGGCTTTTAATAGGTGCTCTCTTTAGCACATGATTACAATTCCTACAAAATCATGTTATGATAAATTTCAACTACGTTATAATGACTATTTATGTCTGTATTAGTTAGCTTATATACTAGCATAGCATACAGATAAGCGATTAGCCTGATAGCTCACACATTTGCATTTACCCTACATTTATTCTCAATCATCTTTAATGTAATTATGTGTTAAATTAAGTGTTAAATGTCCACATATTTTAGTTATATATATATTAAACAAATATATTGTGACAACATGCCCTATCTTTGGGGCAAATTGTCAATATATATATGTTTTTGTATATATTCTATTTTTTTCCCTCCAGGCAAATAATGGCAAAAGTACAGTCAAGTCTTGCTTCTATTGGCTTTCAAAAATAAACCTAAATGGAGATATTCTATATAGAATATGATATAGAACGTGCTAAATGTGTAGTATCAATGTAATCTGTACTACATTAGCCATGCTGTCATTATCACGTGGCCTACCAGGGTCAGTTGCGTCACTTCACCTCCATTCACAAATCCTCTCCCGTGGCCTCATGGGATAGTAAAGTGTCCATCGTATGCACACTTCAGAATCCCACCAGAAGTAGTTTGGGTTAATTTCTTATGAATTTCATATGAATTTCTTATGAATTTCATATGAATTATGAATTAATTATAAAATCTTATGAACATCCAGGTACTTTTTGCCTACTCTTTTATGGAAACTGTGAATTCACTTTTGTCACATACTGTTTTCTCCTATGTATATAGTAGGGAAGTATGTGATTTTCTGATGCAGCCACTGTCTTATTTCTCATAATCTCAATTACAAACCTGATAAAGTCTTTTAAAATAGTGGCATCTTCTGAGGATGTCACACCAAATTTGCATTGCAACCTGTGTGTATCAAAGAGGCGTTTATGATTCAATTTCTGGTGTATATGAGGAGCTAAGTTAGACAAGGAAAGCAAATAAAGCTAAGGCTAACCATTTCACCATACAAGGATGTTGATGTCGTGTGCATCTTTACATTTACATTCATGCATTTGGCAGACACTTTTATCCAAAGCGACTTACAGTGCAACTATTACAGGGACAATCCCCCTGGAGCAGCATGGAGTAAAGTGCCTTACTTAAGGACACACTGGTGGTGGCTAGGTGGGATCGAACCAGCAACCAGCAACCTTCTGCATATTAGTTCAGTGGTTTAACCCACTAGACCACCATCTTAAATGCAAGGCAGGCAAATCATTTAAAAAAAAAAAAAAAAGGTAAATTATTAATTTCTTTACTTTTGTAATATGCAGATGTAGATTTAAATGCTAAAATTTATTTCGGAGAGGAAACTTGGATAGCCTACCACTGAATTAAACCCGATGATGAGGCCTAAATGTAGCACATTACATAATACATATTGCTTGACATGCATTTTTTAAAGTAGCAGGCAGTATACGGTGTGTACACTATTTTCGCCTACTATAGAGCAGAGAAGTATGCAATTTAGGAGGTGTGGAGAGCATTTGAAAAGCTGCCTCCTACTGCCACCTGCTGATTTGTTTTAGACATTACAAGTATTTGTGCTTTCAAATCTTTTATGGGTTTGCCTGTTGTTGTTTTTTCCCTCAAGATTTATCTGATTGTATTTCGGATTATATCAATCATAAAGAGAATTTCGTTGAGGATCATTTTTTTCCCCCGCATATTCTTCTATTATTTACAAATTCAGAACAAAAATATTGTCGAAGCTATTTGTGCATGGTAGTTTTGAGGACATTCAGTGAATGTCAAACAATCTGTTTCTCACACAAAGCAATCATAAGGCTTCAGAAGATTGGACATATTTTGCATAAGCTATATACTATTTTTTTTATTATACTTCAATGGTGAATAGCTTTTAATGAAACTATTATTTAACAATTAATGGAAAATATAACTATCAATAATTACAAATAAAACAACGGGTCCCACACTCCCTCTGTTTTTTTTTTAATTTATTTGTATTTCTGTTTTTTTTTTAATTGTGTGTTCTTTTTTTTAGTGTTTAAAACCCCACAGAAAATGAATATAAGGTAACCTACATAGGCTCATGTACCTAGTAGCCTATTTAGTTTGACCTTTTCCCGTTGTTTTTCTTAATTAAATACCCGGAATTGTCCAAAAGGGGGCAGTGTTGCACTTTTTTAAAGTCTGTTGTGAAAAACCTCAGGCAGTTCAATGAATCCTTCACGTGCTATCGGAAAATTTCCCACTTCCTACTCCTGAAGTCGTGATCACGAGTTCGTCGCGTTCAAGTGCTTTGTTGTCTAAAAGAACAGAAATCATGAAGGACACCAGGGTTATTCTTGCCTGTTTCTTGGGGAAATCTTATTAAAATGTCGCATGTATTGAAGGTATTTAACTTTGAATAAAAATGTAGCATCCCATTATTTGGCAGCCATATTCACCGCGCTTTCTAGATTATTCAGCTTTCTGTGTATAAAACATAAAACATGTTTCAATCTTTATTCAAATATAATAAAGCATATCAGTCTCCCCTCCGCCATTTTTACAGTTGATGACACGCCCAACTCGGGAACTCGGGTATCAAAATGATCTCTGAGTTTCCCAATAGTAAATACGACTTGATAGGGCGTATGTGTCCAATTTCCTAGGAAACTCGCAGAGTTTGTTATTATACAGGGACAATACATTTTTGAATTTTTTTTTTGTTGTTGTTGTTGTGGGCTCCCTATATTATTATTAACATTAATAATTATTATGATGTAGTTTAATTATTAGGATTTTTTTGGTCTTTTTTTTATAGTTCAGATGTGTGGTAATCACTGCTTTGTGACTGCGGAACTTTTGGGGACAAAACAATCCCACACATTGTTGAGGCTCTGTTATAAAGCACATACAAACAGTATTACTTTAATTTAACGTGAATAGTTAGTATGTTACTACCTTGAAAGCGATAACGATGTTTCTTTTTATATTCAACGATAATGGCGCTCTGGTTACGTTCTTCATAAAGTAGTAGCGGCGCGCGCGCGACCAAGTAGAGTCAGAGTATCTCACAGCGCCATCTGCTGGTGAAAATAATCACTACACGATTGCTCCTACAACCAGCAGGCTGCTGTATGTTGGTTGGGCACTTTTTTTGCAATATATCTGCGGGTTGTTTTAAACGAGCTGTAAAACGGGGACATTTCCGGGGACAGCTCCAGTCTGGGACAGAACACCAAAAACCGGGACTGTCCCCGGAAAACGGGGACATCTGGTCCCCCTTTATCTAGTCGTACCAAACTTTTCACAGACTGTGATGACGCGTTAAAATGATCATCAACATTGTAAATCCTGCAACGTTTTTTATATTTTCATTTGAAAAAAGATCAACATTTAAAACACTACTTTGTATTATATTACCTTTGAAACAAGAAACTAGTTAGCACTGCTGAGGGTGTGGGTGTGGCGTTAACTTGTTCTTTCTCTCTTCTGGCTGCAGTTTTCAATCTCTCTCTATTTTTTCCTCATATTTTTGAAAGTTATTATTGTGGAGTTTTTCTTTTGCTATTTGAGCAAATGGGAACGTAGTCTCTCATCCACCGCTATAAAAGCCTTCCCAACTATGACGACTTCCGCTTGGAGAAACCCGGAAATGTGAAAAAGATCTATTTTAATTACCTGGAAAAGTTATTGAAATGAATGAAATCTTTAAAAAAAAATTATGGAAAAGGGTTTGACCAGAGTTGACAGGCAAGCACAGGTGGAGTTGAGACCACATGTGTATTAGCAGAATGTCAAAACTCCTCCAGAACAAGAGCCCCTTTTATTTCGTTTGTCCACGACTGCACCTGAGAAATGTCTGTGGTTTTGCAACGTCTAACACCTCGACAGCACATTTCTCTGCACAAAGATACCGGCGTACCATGGCAATTTGGGGGAATGTGAAGGGGGTAAAAGTCATACGGTGGGGTCCAAATATCTGCGAGCACACTGAAAATCTGGCATTCATTATTATTTATAATAATAATCATATTTATTTATACACCGACATCCAGATATACTTGCCTCTATTGAAGCTCAAGACACTCTTTGGATCATCTGGAGAACATGAACATCAGGTTTTGTTCATGTCAGCTTGAGTGCATAAACCTTGTGCTGTTATCACTGTATATCGGGAGTTAAATCTTTTTGTAAACTTGTCTTCTTTTGAAATAGCACAAGTTTTGTATTTCTTTTTGGAACTGGTTGATTGTAGGCCTCATTGATCTGAGCTTATGCACTTCAGTGTTTGAGTGCAAAAGGTTCACTCAAGGTTATTGCTGTTAGACTTTATTTGGTAACATTTTAGTGTCCTTGTTACATGTATTTACTATAGTAATAACAGTAAATTATGCATAATTACATGCAACTAACCCTCAACCTAATCCTACCCTAACCCTATAGTAAGTACATGTTAAATAATATTGCTCAGTACTTAAATATATAATTACACTGTAACAATGACACCTTGAAATAAAGTGTAACCACATAGTAACATAACACATAACAACATAGTGCATCCTGGTGCCATGTGTTCCCCAGGTAAGCAACGCACACGGCCATCCACGTGATGTAAAAGAAAACGTGATTCATCAGACCAGGCCACCTTCTTCCATTGCTCCGTGGTCCAGTTCTGATGCTTGCGTGCCACTGTTGCCGCTTTCGGCGGGGGTCAGCATGGGCACCCTGACTGGTCTGTGGCTATGCAACCCCATACACAACAAACTGACATGCACTGTGTATTCTGACATCTTTCTATCAGAACCAGCATTAACTTCTTGAGCAATTTGAGCTCCAGTAGCTCGTCTGTTTGATCAGACCACACGGGCCAGCCTTCGCTCCCCACGTGCATCAATGAGCCTTGGCCGCCCATGACCCTGTCTCCGGATCTCCACTGTTCCTTCCTTGGAGCACTTTTGATAGATACTGACCACTGCAGACCGGGAACACCCCACAAGAGCTGCAGTTTTGGAGATGCTCTGAACCAGTCGTCTAGTCATCACAAAATGGTCATATTATTTTTTTTTATTTTTTTGGGGGCGTTGTTATACCCTGTGTGGGCAAAGTCAGTAAGGTTTAGTTCAATGTGATAACAATATAACAATAAATAGCATTTTTAGGAAAAAAGAAAGTGACCTGAACACAATGTGAGGGGTAAAGTGAAAGAGAAACAATCCAAATGATAAATGCATGCTATATTATTTTCAGTTCACAATTATATATAGTTGTTTAACTGTATACTTTTTAATGAGAACATTTGTATTAACTCTTTCCCCGCCATTGACGGAATTTTGCAGTTTTCTCTGTTATAAGATAGGGGGCACTATGACATCTTCTGAAAGAGTACAGAATCTCCTGATCAAAACACATACGAAGAAGAAGCAGAAACAAGTGATAGCATATGTAATCATATGCATATGTAAAATAATTCATCAACATTAAACAGCATATAAATCAAAACTGCCTAATGTTACTGAATAAAAAGTTGACCCACAGCGAGCCATAGGACTGTGAAGCTTTGGGGTGTTGACTCGATCTACTCCATCAGTTCTGAATCCGATCCAGACGTAGGCTGCATCCAAAATCACATACTTCCCTACTATATAGTATGTGACAAAAGAAGGATGTCCAAATTCACAGGACTCCTAAAAGAGCAGGCAAAAAGTACCCGGATGACCTACTACTTCTGGTTGGATTCTGAAGTGTGCATACGATGGACACTTTACTATCCCATTGGCCACAGGAGAGGAGTTGTGAATGGAGGTGAAGTGACGCAATTGATGCTGGTAGGTCACGTGATAATGACATGGCGAATGTAGTCTTGAATCCAACACGAAAGTGACTTAATGCAATTCATCGACGGGCCACCAGAGACAGGCTCCAAATGGTAGTCAAATCTGTATCTCCCCCATGTTAAAATGCCCAACTTTACAGCAGAATCTTTTTTACAGCCTGGTACAAAAAGTGGTTTTGGTCTGTACAGCTAATTTTGCCCTTCATGACAACTGTGAGGGGTGATTTTTTTTTATTTTTTATTTTTTATAACTCATCAGTTTAAATTATATTAAGCCTTAAAGTTCTGCATAATTAAGGGCGTGGTCACTTGAGTGAC
The DNA here is from genome assembly GCA_039654625.1 of Rhinogobio ventralis. Lineage (NCBI taxonomy): Eukaryota > Metazoa > Chordata > Actinopteri > Cypriniformes > Gobionidae > Rhinogobio > Rhinogobio ventralis. The sequence goes on along the minus strand of CM077205.1, from coordinate 38,011,928 downwards.
AGGTGGATTGTCGCTGTGGTCGAGCTAGGCGGGTGTGGTTTCAGCAACCAGGCACCTCAGCTCCACCCACATCCTGCCTCTTTGCTCATTTCCTGTTATCCGGGAGTGTGCTGCCAAGATGGCGACGGCCGGCTCCGCCCACTTTGGGCTGCAAAAATGCTCTTCAGAAACCTACGGGTGATGTCACAGACATTACGTCCATTGTTTTATACAGTATATGAGTGTCTGGATTGCATTCATACTACTCTCATTCGTACTGCTTTTTGTGTTGCTTTTTTATGAAACTAACCCACATTCAAGTGTTGATAAAAAAATGCATGAAGCTAGGCTATTTTTTCTTTTTTTATAGCAGAGGGTCTGTTCTTTCTTTTTCTTTTTGACAAGAACACATTCTTCTGGGGGCCATTGTGAAAATGATAAAAACACTTTTTTTGTCTTTTCAAAAGCACTGGCGGGGAAAGAGTTAGAGAAATGCAAAATGAAAGCATTTTCACTAGTCTTTAGACTGTATATTCACACAAAAGAAATGTTCCTGGTGATCCATGCTACTGGTGTGTGGGGTAAACCACAGGCCATGTTTCCTTCGTCTGTCTAAAAACATCCTGAGAGACGTTGAGCACATCTCGGACTGTTGGAAATGTGCTGCGTTCACTGTTATGCGGCAGTTTGCTGGCCAGCGCTGAGGTTTTCACCCCTGGATGAGCATGTTTATGTGTGTGTGTGTGTGTGTCCTAAGCTTCACCTGTGCAATCCACAACAGTCTTCATTCCCTTCTCTGTTTGTCTACGGAGGTGTTTTTTTTTTTTCAATGTTCGGGAAGGATTGGAATGGTCTGTGTGGGTGTCTAACATAGCGTTACCAATAGTCCATATATTTAACTTGAGGAAATAAACGGGTTCTCCACAGCTTTAAATACGAATGTATGGTCAAGGTTGAGGAGAAACGAGTGCGTTTCTTTTCAACATCCCATAAACTAAAAATCTGTCTTGTGACCTCTGACCTTACACCAGTGTGATAACGTGGCAACTAAATCCGTTCACCTCATTTGATATTTTAGTGTCCAATGAAAAATGCTTTCTGAAAAACTAGAACATACAGTTGTGCAATTATGTAACCGTGTGACGTTTGTAATTTTTACGTGTATAAAATGTAATTTTAATGTGTATAATGTGATGTAAATTCTGTTCAAGGGATGCAATTCTAATTTCGTTGTACGTGTGTGTATAATGATAATAAAAGGCATTCATTCATTCATTTATAGTAGCTAACTCAAATCAATATTTTTATTTTTTTATTTGACTTAACGTACACAAAAGACAGAAACAATATAGGCATAATAGTAATAAATGTCATGTAATTAAATATGCATAATATAAAGTTAGTATATTTATTCTTTTATTTTTGTTTTATATTACATTGTAAAAATACTTTCAGTTATGTAACCTGATTCTGTCATATTAACATATACGTAACGCCACAATATGTAATTTTTCGCCACTAGAGGTCGCTTATTCAAAACAAAGGCGTAGCTTGATGACGCCGTGATTTCGTGGAGCTTTTATTCTGCCGCAGACGAGCGCTTCTGCTTCTTCCGCTAATGCGTATGTGGGGGAACGCAGCGCTGTTTTATCATATTACACATTTGAGTGTGTTGAAGTTATGTTATAATGCTACTGTGTGCGTTCACTCGGCGCTACTATGAGACACTTGTTCACACTGCAGTGAGCTAGATTGATATTAGGCATGGTAAAACATGGTACTCGCAGTAAATCAAGAAAACCAGATTTAAACAATAAGGCTAACTGTGTTGAGTTGTAGAACAATGATTAGTTTTCTGTCAATGAATGATCCAAACAGTTGCTCACCTGTCTAATAAAACACATCATATATTAAAGTGTCTTTGGTGTTTCCATGGTTTCTACAAAATAAAACCGGAAATCGAGGGTAACGCAGGTATGATGTCATTGACAGGCGATGCACGGTCCGTGTCCTGGTTAAAATTGCTTATTTCTCTGGATTTAAACATTCTTGGAAACATTTGGGATAATGCAAGTACACAAGCCAACAAAATATATAACATTGTACTAGGTTTTTGGACATTTTAATCCATATTGTGCCTTTAAATAAAATCGTTTAATAGCATTCTTGGTTTGCATATCAAGTCATGTTTAATTCATGGTAATTTGCATATCAAATCTGACCTATGGCTCATAAACTGAGGTTTTATTCTGGTGACCTAATGCAAAGCTTTCGGTTTTATGTATTCAGTGACTCATGCTGTAAGAAGAAATATTGCACTTGAATAAATCTGGACAGCATGCATGACATCAGAGAGTAATTAAGCCAGTTTGCGTTGGAATTCCGTTTCCAATTCCTGCGCTCAGGTTTGCGCGCAACTTAAGCACCTGCAGGTTTCTCTCTCTCTCTCTCTCTCTCTCTCTCTCTCTCTCTCTCTCTCTCTCTCTCTCTCTCTCTCTCTCTCTCTCTCTCTCTCTCTCTCTCTCTCTCTCTCTCTGTGTGTGTGTGTGTTGTTTTCACTGGATGATGTTCAAACTCTGAGAAAGAGAGAGTGAGGGAGAGAGCGCATTACGCCATCCTTCCCTCTTGGAAAAAGTGGGATTTTAAACAAGTCTCTTACAAGATATCAAGCAGAACCACTGGACTTCAACGAGAGACACTGCGCTTTTGTACCTACTCTTGGATCTCCACTCCGACAGAGCTGGATCACTATGGTTCTGAAGAGAGGGGCTCATGGCAATGGTTTGCGCAGACTAATCGATCAGACGTTTTCAAAGCTTAATTTTTACCTCTCCAAGCCCGTTCATGGTAGTTCGCCAAGAGCTGTTGGACATTTCTCCATCACCGAAACTCAGAGGAAGATCAGAGGATGAAAGTTCTGACTAGTCTCCCTCTTTTATTGGGCTTCTGGACTCTGTTATACCTGGTCTTCATCCCGCAAGCGCTCTCTCTCGCCGGCGTGGCCGGTCACAGGGGCACCGGAGCGGCCAAACCCAACCCGCGGTTACCGGTGGCGCGCAACGGGACGACGCTCGTTAAGCCCTCTGACAACGCGAAGATCTCTCGCATCCGGGCTGGTCCACCTCTGATAACGTCCGAGGCTAACCCGGCTCGCGCCGCGGTACCTGTGAGTTTAGGGCGCAGGGAGGCCGCGCGCTCTTGGGTACCCAAGGATGCGGCGAGAGTCGCATCCTCTTCTAGCATCAAACACCAAACGGGACAAAATAAAGGAGTTTCCACGCAGAAATCCGCCGCGCCAGCTGCAATCAGGGCCGGTCAGATGAAAGGCATCGCACCAGCACCTGCCCATCTGAGAGCGAAAGGCGCAGTAAAACTGGAGAACAGCGCGGAACCCAAACACCCTTTAGTGACGCCCCATGACTACATGCTGTCCCTGTACTGGTCACTGACCAGCGGAGAGGTCAATACTAGTGTCCTGCTCGAGGCTGGGATGGCCAATACCATCACCAGCTTTGTAGATAGAGGACAAGGTACGGTATACATATTTATTCTGGTTTGCATTGGAGTGTTGTGTTGTATGCACATTATAGACCGGGGCAAGCTGTCACAAGGACTGTATCTCAGTAAGGTTTTGAATCAAAAGTCAAATTACAAAAATTAGTTTTTTCCCCTCTAGCAGTGATTTTACATATTCAAGTAATATTTAAAATATAATATTTCATAGTATGGTATTCATATTTTTGCTATAGCTGTTAGGTAAACGAATGAACACATAAAATAACTGGTTTATTGGGGAAGGTCACTTTTTTTTAATTTATTTTTTATTAATTATAATTAAAGTGTCCCAAAACAATGTTTACTTTCATGAATTTTGTTTCATACAAATTTAAATATTTAAAATGATCTGAAAAGCCCATAATTGGTTACACTGTGACAACTTACAACTTTTGTAGTCAAGACATTTAATGTATATGTGTCTATACAGAAACTGAAAAAAAAACCCATCCTCTAAAATATTCATGTGAGCAGGAAGCGTGACAACTAGCCCCGGTCAAGATTTTAAGTTTAAAATTTATATGAATGCATAAAGATATGTGTATGTTAAAGGTCTCTATACCACGTTTTTAGCTTTTGCAGTGGTGTGAAAAATTATTTCTAAGAATAACTATCCCATATAACTGGCACAAAACATTAGGAAAGGAAAATGTTTGATTTAGAGGAACTGTAGCCTGTCGAATGGCTGCTGTGACTGCTTGAAATGTCACGTCAACTACCCGTCTGAAGTCCACTGCATTTACGCTAAATTGTCCCTTTCTGTTTATACAAAAGAGAAGTCGGTGGATGTAAATGTTGAAAACATCTTATTTCTGCTTACGCACTAAATCTACACAATCACTTTTTTTTATTATCCGGGTCTCTGACCCAAACCAACTGTGTCAATATGCATCTGGCATAAGACTTTTGATGGACCTCTGCTTAAAGTAAATAAACTCCTGGGCCGGTTACAAGTAGGTGGCCTCAATATGTTTTTATTTTGTTTAAAACGGCATTTAAACGGCCCTGCTTTCTGTAGCTGCGAGGTGGACTCCTCAGAAGCTTTGAATGGTTTTAGTTTATGCTGTGTGAAATACCCTTTGCAGATTTATAGTTCCCACATCCTCCGTAGACCTCGAGCAAGAGATGCATGCATTGTTCTTCCTCCCTCACCTAAAGGAAAAGTTTCCCTAAAAAAGATACTTCACTCCCCCTCATGCTGGTTCAAACCTGTACGACTTCTTCTAGAGCACAAAAGGAGATTTTAGGTCTCCGTTCACTTTCATTGTATGGAAAAGAGCAATCTCCTTTTGTGAAGAAAGAAAGTCATACAGGTTTGGATCGACATGAAGATGAGTAAACAAAGGCAGAACTTCCATTTTTGGATTAACTATCTCTCTAAGTTTAAAAAGCCACCGCACATCATGTCCTTCAACATCAGTGTACGCCACACGCACGCACGCACACACACACACACACACACACACACACACACAGCACTAATCAGTTGCACTCTCTCTGCTCTCTCCATGCGCTTCAGATGGTTTTTTCAGACTATGTTAGTGAAAGCCATATGTCACGGTGGTAGGCACACTGGTAAATAGCTGCAGGTTGATAATAATGCTGTGTTTACAGTATGTTGTTGTCTCCAGGCCGAGTTCGTCTGGTTTTAATAGTCTTTTGAAAGCAAACTGTTCTTGGATAAAATTAAACCTTTTTGATTTTTATAATGCACTGTCTTCATATCGCATTGCATGCAGAGAGAATGTGTGCTCACGCTCTCTCTCTCTCTCGCTCCCTCTCTCTCTCACACACACACAAACACACACTTTTACATTTTCAAAAAACATAATTTAGTCTGATTCATAAGCTGTTTTTCTCATGGGGACCAAAAAATGTCCCCACATTAAGGATTTCGGATATTTGTGGGGACATTTTGTCCACATAACGTAGGGTTTACCTGAAACAGTGAGCTTTCATAGTGGAGAAGCTTAACTGGTGCTCTTAGAAAAGCTTGAAGTGATTGATCATTTTACTCCTTTATAAATAAATATCTTCCACAATTCATGTCCAAATCTCCATGCCAATACCTTTAAATATTTCCACAAAACCACAGTATTACCTTTAATATCATATGCAAAAAACATGGTATTACGATGGTAAATCATATAGTAAATGTTAAAACATGACATTGTGTCCAAAAAACAAGATAATGGCATTGTACGTCCAAATAAAAAATGTATTACTCTGACACCATTTGCAAAAACAGAACAAAAATGTCCCAAAACATGGTATTACCATGGTACATGTTAAAATGGTGTAGTTTTATCATGATAGCATGTGCATGTAAAATGGTACATGGTAGTACCATGGTTTTTGTCTCCTCACAGATGACCAAAACTATACAAAAACATGGTATTACTGTGGTAACATCCAAAAAACATAGTATTTGAATTAAAAATGTATTGAAAAGGATGGTACTTAAGTTAAGTTAATCGGAAACTAATAAAGCAATGCAAAGGCTATTTTTATTGACCTACTGACCTTTGAATTTTTGCAGACGACCGAGCGCCCCTGATGAAACGCCAGCGGTACCTTTTCAACATCAGCTCGATGGAGAAGGAGGGTCTGTTGGGCGCAGAACTGCGCATCCTCCGAAAGAAGCACATGGACTCTCGTAAGGCCACGTTGGCCAAGGGTGTGGAGGCTCTGACACTGTACACCTGTGCGTCAGGTAAGCACAAAGGTGTACTGGTGGATACTCTTTATATCGACCCTCACAGCGCCCCGCACTGGGACGTGTTTGACATCTGGAAACATTTCAAAGACTTTAGAAACACTCCTCAGCTCTGCTTCGAGCTGGAAGCCTTCGATCAAGGCCGATCGCTTGACTTGCGATTACTCGGCCTGGGCCGAGCGGGAAGGCAAGCGAAGGAGAAAGCATTCTTTGTGGTGTTTGGGCGGACGAAAAAGCGAGGGCTCTTTTACAACGAGATCAAAGCCCGTTCGGGTCACGACAACAAGACGGTGTACGAGTACCTCTTCACCCAGCGTCGGATGCGTCGGGCACCGTTGCCACGTGGGAAAAAACCACCCAAGAACCAAACCAAACAGCGTTGCAACCGCAAGCAGTTGCACGTCAACTTTAAGGAAATGGGCTGGGACGACTGGATCATCGCTCCTCTAGAGTATGAGGCCTTCCACTGCGACGGGGTCTGCGACTTTCCCATCCGCTCCCATTTGGAGCCTACCAATCACGCCATCATCCAGACTCTCATGAACTCCATGGATCCCAGGTCCACGCCACCGACCTGCTGCGTCCCCACCAGACTCAGCCCCATCAGCATTCTGTACATCGACTCCGCCAATAACGTGGTGTACAAGCAGTACGAGGACATGGTGGTGGAGAGCTGTGGCTGCAGGTAGCGAGATATGAAGACCAGTACAGAAACCTTCCAGACTTTCCTTGCCAAGAGTTTTATTTTATTGCCAAAATCAAGAGTACGACTTCCGTTTGTCAATCAGCTTTGGACTATGAGCTTGCATTCAGCATGGAACAGGTTTGTGCACCATTCAGAAAAAAATTGAGATTAAATTCCAGTTTAATTCTTGAATTAGAACTAAGGTAGCACACAGGATGCAGAACTGCAATTTGAATGTTAATGTAAGGAAGTAGAATTCAAAAGAAATCCAAAAAACAAACTTTGACTAACTTTTATTACTGGATTGACTAAGCTTGAAAGTTTTGAGGGGAAAAAAGTTTTAAAAGCATTGATGTTTGAAGGTTTAACTTTAATAACATGTGATATTCCAGTAACTTTTAAGGATAATTAACAAAAATCAACCGGAAACAAAAATGTTTCGTGTCCATAAACATATCGCTCCAATCTTACATTTTGAAAATGTACGGTCATTGAAGGAAATTACATCAATATCATTAAGCAATATTATTAGAACTTCAATTTCAAAGCTTTCGGCTTCTATATTACACTTTATTCACAGTTGGATGGATGGATAGACATTTAAATAATATAGAACTTTCCGGGCTAACCAAAAACAAATGTTACATATACAGCTCTGGAATAAATTAAAAGACCACTTAACATTGAGAAATCAATGTTAAGTGGTCTCTTAATTTTTTCCAGAGCTGTATATGTTTTGGGAATGTTCTAGGAATGTTATTTTGGGTTCCTAGAACATTCCCAAAACATGTATTTGTAATATATATATATATATATATATATATATATATATATATATATATATATATATATATATAAATTATTATTTTTTTTTTTAGGTTTGCAGAACGTTCCCTTAATGTTCTATTAACCTATTTTCATCATATTTATTTTACATATTCTCCTGTGTCCCATACTTTATAAGCGGCATGAAAGACAGATGAATGGACGTAGACAGAATATAAAACTTTCCTGGCTACCCAAAAACAAACGTTACAAATACATGTTTTGGGAACGTTTCTAGAACGTTCTAGCAATGTTATTTTGGGTTCCCAGAATGTTCTGGGAACGTTCCCAAAACATGTATTTGTAACATTTGTTTTTGGTCAGCCAGGAAAGTTTTCGTTACAGAAATATAATTTTTTTTTTTAGGTTTGCAGAACGTTCCCCTAACATTCTATTAACCTATTTTCATCATATTTATCTTACATATTTTCCCGCGTCTCATATGGGGCGGCATGAAAGACAGATGAATGGACGTCGATAGATAGATAGATGATAGATAGATATCATATTTAATAGATTACCATTTGTGGACTTAATTTCCAAGAATGCATCACATTTGCTTAGCTGCAATTAAAAGAAATTCATCACATTCATCTTCCTGTCGTTGCATTTCAATTTCCTGTGGGGTGTGGCCAATTCGCTTCAAATTCACACTCAAAAAGTAAAAGGGAGCCAGTTCTTCCACTTTGAATTTTGCACAACCCTGCCATGTAGAGATCATTATTAACATCTGGAGGGTGACATAAAGGATTCAGAACAAACAAACACTGTTGCCTTTTGTACTTATTTGTTTACACAAACCTGTGTCAATGTGCCAATAAAACGCCTCGGATTCCCTAGTCAAATGCAGGTATCTTCTTTAAAACTAGCCAAAGGTTTCACTATAACACATTTGTGTGGTTAGCAAAGCTCAGTCAGCCCCTGCTGGCAGATGTCATAACTACACCATCTGGCTGTTAAAAACATCTCTCTCCACTGACAGCCATTCAGTAGTTTTTATTGGAGTATTCTGATGGAATGCATTTTCATTGCAAGCAACAAATATTTCATTATATTGTACTATATTATACACTAGCGCAGAGACTATATCATTAGGTTTGTGAATCTTGCTGGTGAAAATACACCACTACTCATCACCAGAGGCGTTTAACAGGTTTTCCTCACATTATTAGCTGCACAACAGAAGTACATTTAAGTATTTTATTGTTAAGTGTTAAAGAAACTTGATTTAAATGTCTAGTTGTTATAAAAAATGTGTTTTTGAGAGAAGTGTCATGTAGTTCAATGCTATAAGTAAATGGTTTAAATTTCTTTTTTTAATCTTTGTTTTACAAAAGAAAAGTGTTGCTATTGCTTTTAAAGTGCTCTAACTAAAGGGATAATAAACGTGTGTATTATTATTATTATTTTTGTTGTTGTTGTTGTTGTTGTTGATGATGATCCAGTTCAAGGTTACTCCCTGAAGTAACAGCATGTAACGCATATTGTGATGTAAACCATTTTGAAACAAAACAATGGTTTAAAAACGTTTTGTACAAATATAGAAAGGTCTATAATTACATTTCAACATGGCATTTAAATGGAGTGAATTTAATTCAACAACCATAGCACAGATAGTTTATGTCTGCACTTTCTTTTTTTTTTTTTTACAATTCAGCATAATAAACAAAAACGACCCAGAAAACCAAGTTTCAAGTGATTTTTCTTTGCAGGCATTTTCTATTCAATGTAAAATATATAAATGAATAAAAAATATCTGTCCAAACTAAAAGGAAAATTAATCATTGTAATTGTGAGAACAAACAATCAAAACATACAAGATGAAAATGGCACGATTTCTATGGCACTGCTCATTAGACCAAAATTGATCCACTTATAGCTTTGTTGTTGATGACGCTTCATGACAATAATAAAACCTTATGCACCAAAGACACACAGCTTACACACTCATCTTTAGAAAGGTCTTTAAACTTCCATGTTTGCGGTAGCTCTGTGTATTTCTATGGCATGGCAGAGTAATTAGCTGGTGAAGTGGATTTACTTATTGTAGAGTTAATGAAAGTTATGTATGAAGTGTATGTCATAACAAATGTCAGTAGACCGGGAAGATTTCAACGCGAGCGGTTCATTCATAAATCTGTAAGATCTTTCCTTCATGCTGTGGAAATACAAACCGGAAGACAGAACACAACGAGCGCAGAGCTGGAAAGGGGCGTGGCTACAGAAGGTCTATACAGGGCTGTTGAATGCTTGAATCTGAATGTGCAATAGAGTGGTGCAGGTATGACATCACTTTGTAGGCCAGATGTGGAAGCAAGTTAGCATTAGCACTTCTGGTTCCATCGTCCCTAAGTCAATGGGTTTTGGTTCAATGGCTGAAATGAAGTCTGTGGTGAACACAAGCTCAAGACACTTTCATGTTTTATTCTACAACATAAAATGCATCAGTATTACCCCACTCGTGATTTTTTTTTAAGCTGTTACGTGTCTTGAAAAAGGCGGTTGCTAACAAGTGGCTAAATGGGACTACAGAGTCTGTCGGGGAGATTAAACGTCATCAGCCGAACAGGTAAGCTCAGTCCACTTTTACAACCTCATTATGCTCATAACTGTGCTCTTATAAACTAAATTAAAGATTTGTCAGAGGCTTAGTGATGGTCGAGCGACCGTGGTGTAGTTTGTTTATAGCCTACATTTATCCGTTTACTTCTGTCAGCTGCATTTTGGCTTCAAAATTAATAAAAGTTGTGTTCATCTGTGATACTTATCTTGATGGACAAAAACTTGTGATGATTACAGAGCTTATTTTTTGCAATAATCCAGAAGCCTATGGGAAAATCCTGTTGGGTTTTTGTAGAGGGAACCAGTGCAATGCTAACTCACTTCCACGTTTTGGCCTACAAAGTGACGTCATACCTGCGCCACTCTGTTATTTTCAGGGAAAGTAGTTCCAGGCAGGTTTTGACCGCATTACTGTTCCATATCACTCCGCCAAATGATTTCAGTTATTTCAAAGCTCCTACAGCCGACAACGGCAAAAACAACCAAAATCAAAACGCTGAATGAGTTTGTTTAGTGAAATGTTACCAAGTTCTACAGATGCACAAATCCTCTCATGAAGAACAACAAAGTGGAGACACGATGAATAAAAAAAAAAAGATTAATTGTTTAAAACGGGAGTTTCCAAACTCAGTGAGTTTGCGCTGAACTGATTGACAGCTTCAGTAATTATACAGGAAGCGCTATCTACTTTTTACTCACTGTATGTGTAATTTCATCCGCAATTTAAACAAAAGGTTTTGTTTTTTAATGGGACTTTGTGACTTTTCCTACATATTTATGTACTAAAGTAACAAAAATATAGTGTAGATAATGTCTAAAAATAAATTTGCCAATCCTCTGACGCCATCTACTGGTTATAGTGATAATATAAAAAGTTTTTGTTCTTCATAATTGTTTGTTTTCCTAGATCGCAAATCTTACTATCAAAGCTAATTGTGATTCATCTTAGAACGAACCACACAATCATTGTATTTTAAGGGAGACTGTCATGTTGAGCGGGTTTCGCTTTTAGTAGAGACGCTGCTGCCGAACACTGTTGAGAGACGCATAGACTCAGGCAATTCACACATGCTAAATCTCTCGCCAGTTTAATATAATTTAAGTTGAAATGACTTAAACATCCAAGTTGATTGCACTAAAGATTTTTTGGTAACACTTTACAATACAGGTGCACTAATATGCATTAATTGGTGCTTAACTAATGCTCAGATAATCATGAGTTAATGTATGACTCATGAAGAACTAAACCATTTATTAATGATTACTGCATCAGCAACTAATGAAGATTATATATGATTAATAGATGAAGTAATCATTAAATTGTTATTAGTTAAATGTGTCATATTGTATTAATTCCCTAATAACATATTATATTAACTAATAGTGTAAATTCATATGTTAAATACCACAATGGGTCAAAGCCATGCATTTCAACTTCCAGTTGTCTGCTTTAATTAATCATTAGCTAACGATTTGCAAAGGTATCATTATGTTATGACTTTACTTGTTGAGGCACATGACTGTTAACTAATTCAAAAATAATACAAAACTCATAACCACAATGACATATTACTTAACAATTAGTTAATAGTCATGTGCCTCAAAAAGTAAAGTCATAACATAATGATACCTTTGCAAATCGTTAGCTAATGATTAATTAAAGCAGACAACTGTAAGTTGAAATGCATGGCTTTGACCCATTGTGGTATTTAACATATTCATTTAGAATTTTAGTTAATGTAATATGTTATTAGGGAATTAATACAATATGACACAGTGTTACCGATTTTTTTAATAAATGCATATCAGGGGCTGAAGCTTAAAATTACGTTTTGGAATTAACAGCGGAGGCTTGGGATGAGATGCGTAAGAAATTAGTCCTACACACAAGAGCAATTAAGGACAAAAACCTGACAAATGTCTTCATTTGAGTACACATCATCTGAACAATGTTTTGAGGTGTGGTAACCGTAAGCGGAATAATTGACTCAAGGCTGTTGAATTATTGAAAAAGAATGCACACGCAAGGTGTAACGGGTGCATTACCACCTCAGGTGTGCATTATTTTCCTAATAATTCAACAATAATTACATATTCTCTATGCAGCACATTGCTAACCACTGAACTTATGGGGCTGTATCATACACCCGACACAAGTGTTTTTGCTAGTTTCAGCCCGACGCAGTTATCATTACGCCACGTTGTTTAAATAGCAAATGCACTGGTGCATCTGCACGAGCTGTGTTCAGGCGCATTGTTGGTGTGTTGCTATTTTGAGGAACTGAAAACGACTGCGCCATTGACCCACACAAACCTGCTCTAAAGTTAATTGCGCAGTTTTTTTGTGTTATTTAAAGGGCATGTTAGTAATATGCGTCTATAGGCGGTGCACAACGCACATACACTCTGCTTATTACAAACACAGGGACGTGCAGCAGCACGCACACATTTTTAAATATTAACCCTTTCATGCATGGTGTCCACATTTGTGGACAGTTAATTTAACTCCATTTAGGGTTCATTTATCATGGTCATTTTCTCCAAACCACTTGAGGGCAGTGTCAGTAGATTAACAGCAATATTGTAACAGTAGCTACTGTCTTGTATTCCAAATATTTATTGCTTGATGACATCATTAATCCAAGATGGCTGACAGCGATAGCCATGTGCCAAATACCCCAGGCATATCTGTGAAAAACTTTTATACAACGAGGTCAATTGAGCTAAAAAAAAATATTAGTATGTACAGTAATGTATGATGAATACATTAGTATTTTATAAACTAAAATTTAGAGTAAAATGTAGTTTTTATACACCAAAAACTAACTGTCCACATATGTGGACGTTATGCAACAGTAGAGTCAGATTGCATAAAATCTGATTTCTGTAACCTGCTAGTATATCTGTTCTATTTTTGCAAATATGTTTTGAACTGTCTTATATTGTAATAAAACAGACATTTAACTAATATATCAACATAAATAACCATTCAAAATTACATATTACGGATTTAAATGGCAACTTTACACATACAGACCGAGACAAATGTGCATTTTTCCTTCCAAACAGGGACAGCATAGGTCAAGCACTCAGTACAGAATAATATAGAATATCCCAGAGGACAGTGGAAGTGACAGCACTGATGATGAGTATGTGCCAGCAAAGCCCAGCCCATATTGCTACTAGGTTTCCACATATATGTAACTACTGTTATAGTTCCTACAATATGTGTTTTATCGTTGTTATATTGTAATATTAATGTAATTTTAATAACTGAGCTGATATACATAGCATAACATGACATAAAAAAAACAAAATATTCCATATTGTCATCTGTGTTTTTTTGTCCCATTTTACGCCTTTGTTGCATGGTGTCCACATATGTGGACAGTTAAATAATTTTTAAATAAAACTAAATGTTGTAAAAATGAAAATAGATTTCAATTTTAGCATCATATTAAAGTAATAAAAAGAATCTTAAAAAATCTAGATAATGTTTTCCGTAATTCATGCATGAAAGGGTTAAAAAGAAAAGGATTAAAATGTAAAAGATTATTATTATGTACATAAATATAAAAATGCTTACATGTCATATGCTCAGGGAGCTTTGGTGGAATCTGGCTTGTCCCGTAGATGGTCTCTAGATCCGTTTCCTCGCTAGAGAAGCGTTTAGTTTTTCCGCTTGCAAATTCCGCCATGTAAATAGTGAATCCGCCATGGCGCGAGCGCAACTGGCTTTTAAAGGGAAAGGGAGATGAGACTAGTTTATTGCACGTTACGCCCAAAACACACCCATGACTCATTAAGAGACTAGGTACAACCATTTTAGACCTTGCGCCTGGCGCGCCAACCGTTTTTCCCATCGTTAAACTAGCAAAAGTGGATTAGAACATGCCCTAAGTGCACTTGCGCCGTGCACTTCAGACCATGCGCTCATATCGTTAAAATAGGGCCCATTTTCTGGTTTTAGAATATTCAATAATATTCTGAAAATTCAAAAGTGTAAAACATTTTCACTAATAAAAATGTCCTCTAAAGTTCTGCTTCAGTCTGATTTAATGTGTATGATGCATTTGAATGTTGCACATCCATTTCCTATAATACCAGGCAAATTTGATTGTACATTCGCCTCTTAAAGCAGTGATTTTTTTTTAAACATTAAAACTCCTGTCTAAGCAGAAACATGACTTGTTTGTAGGATTAAGTTTTGGTTGTCGCAGTACGTGGCCCTGGATTGTGGCAAAATGTCAAACTAGATCAGATTGTACAGTATCACATAGTCTTACGGAGACGTGTTTTGTTTCCACATATAAGCAGAACCACCTGCTCGCTTGGATTCAAGGGTAGTTTTAACCCGTGGAGCTAATTGAATACAACTTTAATTGCCCGTCCATTAGCCTGTGCAGATTTCACAATGATACTTTGGGAAAGCTGACAAAAACACGTCTACATTACCATCGGCCAATGGACACTCGCTGCTCACACTCTCTCACTTTTATAGAGTTCCTGTGGCTTTGAGCGGAGAGTGTGTTTCCTAAACCTTAATCTCTCCCTTTCCCTCCATCTCTGTCTTTCAGGCTTAACATTTTTGTTGGCTTGTTATCGGTTCTGGCAGGGAAACCTTGACCGATGTTTAACATTTTTCCAACGCAATCTTATATTTCCTTGACAGATGCCTGTACAATTCCATTATATTGCAGGATACCACGTATTGGAAAATGAACTAAAGATGTAAGCAAGCAGTGGTCAAGAAAAAAACAAGATTTTTTTTCCTTTAGATGGGAAAAAGGATAGAGTTTAACAAGATTATAAAACTCTAGAGAGAAAACGTAACACCCAAACACTCCACTAGAGCCTATGAATTCAACACGCAGAGTTATATATTATGCATTTATGTCAAATATACAGTACTTTTCATGTAAATACCAAAAAAAATAAAAAATTCTCAGCAAGTTCATGACCCAAACTTCGTCCTGGCCTTCTAATGTGCAACTATGAGGAAATAATTCTCTATAAGTTAGTAACTCTATATAGCTGCCTCCGAAAGCTTAGAAAGTTTGGTCCCAACATTGGTCAAAAACACAAACTGACCACTAACTGCAACTTTCAGACACCATCTTTACTTTTTTAGCTTACCTGTCATGAAATGGAACGCACAGGATTGTGGGATATCAAAGGCATTGAAGGATACATCTATGCTGCCTTCAAAAAACGATCAGATGAAGGGATCTCAGGAGACAGGAAGTGATGCTATTGGATTTGGTCATGCCTTCCTGTAATGTATCCTCTGAAGGCAGCAATTTAAGTTTTTGGACTTCCACAATGTCTTTACAGGAATACACGCATTACTTTAGTACAGTTTTTCAGCACAAAACCCAGAAATTTCTGCATTCATTTACAAGACTTTTGCCATAATTTCTCACCAACTTAAAGGGATAATGACAGATTATGGCAAAGAGAGTTGCATAAAATGTTCATAACATAAAATTAATTATTGGTTTTAAAAAAATTTTTTTTTCATAATTTATCACTTTTTTGTCAAATTAACTTAGATAATTAATGTGGTTCAGATAACATAATATTTTAAGTTTCTGTTGATTAAACCAATCTCCTTCACTGTATTAACTCAATTTCAATTAACTTAAAAAAATAGGTTACCTGGTTGCCTTAAAATTTCAAGTTAAACCAACAATATTTTTTTACAGTGTACAAAAACATCACTTTAAAAAATTAATATGTTGCAATGAAGTAATGAAGTAATTGCAACATATGTTTTTACATTACTTAACTTATCAAAATAATAACTCATCAAAATGTATAAAAGATTCAACTTGATTTTTAAAGTCAGTTTTAAGTTTTTTTGGAACAATAAGGGTGAGTAAATAATGAACCCCTTTAACTTGAAATAGGTGGAATTTTTTACAGTGAAGACAGTGCATGCAAATAAACAACACTATCAGCAGATACATACATATTTTTATTGAATTCCCCTTCAGTATGCGCCGTGTTAAAAAAAAAAAACAAAAAAAAAAACACGCCAAGTGTAGCATCAGCAATCCGTGCCAGACAAACTTTGATAACAGCCAATACAATGTCATTTGGTCAGGCAAAAGACCACCTTTGTCGTTCATGCATAACCTTCCCCAGCTTGCCTGGACCTCCTGGTTTTGGCTGCCGTGCTGACATTCTGCAGATTGGCCTGTATTATTCCACCCCCAGCTTTGAGATCTGCTGTTGAGAAAACACGGGAGAGCCTGATGGATCAATGGCATGCATACTTTCATGACTTCCGTCACTGGATTTGGCAGCTGCTTACATGCATCAAGGCATTCCAATGGAGGCAGATAATTTTATCTGTCTCCCCCTATTTTCTATCACTAAATGACATCCGAACACCATGTAGAGATCTGTCACGGCTAGACGAATTAGCAGTGATACTTTAGATAGCTTTAGTACTAAATCCACATTGCACATCTGCTCGCGGAACAAGAGTGGGAACTGAAGAGTCGCAGGTCTAAAAAAAAATAAAAAAAACAAGAATCAATGCAATAAAAAATGCCATTAATCATATAATAATGTATAGTAGTGAAAACAATTTTTCACAATTGCAGTTTCTCATAATTGTGACTTTTCATCTCACAATTGTGCAAAAATAGTCTTTTTCGATTATTGATACACTTTCTCACAATTACATTTTTCACATTAAAGGGATAGTTCACCCAAAAATGAAAATTTGATGTTTATCTGCTTACCCCAGGGCATCCATGATATAAGTAACTTTGTTTCTTCAGTAGAACACAAATTAAGATTTTTAACTCCAACCGTTGCAGGCTGTCAGTCGTATAATGCATGTGAACATTATATGAACAACATCTATGAGAGTAAAAAAACATGCACAGACAAATTCAAATTTATCCCTGTGGCTCGTGACGACACATTGATGTCTTAAGACACGAAACGATCGGTTTGTGCAAGAAACCGAACAGTATTTATATCATTTTTTACCTCTAATACACCACTATGTCCAACAGCCTTCAGCGCGCGATCACTTCCGGTGAGTCAGGTCTGTACATGTAAACTACGCCAGATCGTGTATAGACCTCACTTCTGGTGAGGTTGAGATACATGTAAACTATGCCAGATCGACCTCACCGGATGCTAAAGTGACACTGAAAACAATTTGGGCGCAAATCATCTTTCATGTGGTAGAAGATATAGCCAAATAAGACTTATGGACCGATTGTGTGGCATTCTCTCATTTTAAAAAATCACGAACAATTACGACTCCAATGACATTAAATACAGGTTAAAATCTGGACCCTGAAGCAAAACCAGTTGAAAACCACCGATTTAAACAACTTGTAACATGACACGCTGCAGTCTGCCTGTGTTTTCCTTTGCTTTGACTTTGATTTTGTCCTATTCTTTCCAATGTGGCCAACACCTGCAGTATACACGTACATTTCCAGTTGTCATTGAAACTGGAGTCTCTCAAAACATTGGCAGGCCACCTTGTGGGAATATTTATTTTGTCCTTTACATCGTGTTTTATTGTGTTTATTGTAGTATGCCAGGCGCGCTCTCTCCTGACACCAGACTAAAATGGGAGCTGAGGAGGCGGAATTTACATTAGAGCTTATAGTTTGTTGAAAGATGAGTACTGCATCCCGTAGCACTGATGTATAGCACATTGTAAGAGCAGACGAGAATATTTAAGGGCCGGATCTACTTTGCGCACCCCCGTTCTTTCAGTGGTGGTTTATTTGGTTGATGGAGTGGCAAATCACACAAGTCATGCTTCATGCAATAAATGTTATTTATTATTGTTCAATTGTACATTTCGCTGGAAGCCTTCTGGGGCCCAAGAATAGAAGGGAAGTGGATTTCCAACAAGAAAACAGGTTCCTCTGGGAATAACATGGCTTAGTATCAGCTGTCAAATGAAACCGAGTGCTGCTTGTATTGGGATTTCTAGAGAATACAGGTATGTTTTGTTATAACTTTTATTGCATTTGGCCAAAGTATGAAACCTAAGCCTGGTGGGTAAACACAGAGTTATGCCATTTAAAACAATGCTGCAGCGTTAGGCATCGAACCACCTGATGCTCATGTACACAGTGATGTCATTTCCCGTGTAAAAATGTGCACCCCATGTAGCATATGAAGTTAAAATATTGATGAGTTTTACATGATAAAATCCTGCTTTAAAATGCTGCCAGCAAAGGGTTTAAAGGGTAGTTCACCTTAAAAATTAAAATTCCCACCCTCATGTTGTTCCAAACCTGTATTTTTGTGGAATTTTTCCTGTGCAGTTTAGTCCATATAATGAAAGTATGTGGACAAGGGCTTCAAAACGGACAAAAAAGCACCATAAAAATATAATAAAACTAGTTCATATGACTCATGCACTAAATTCTGTAGTCTTCTGAAGTTAATATAGCGAACATGCTATACAGAGTGTGGATTTTAAATAATTGGCCACATGCCAGAGGAAGTTGAATTGGAATTTGAATGACAGGAAAAGGAATTTACTGTATGTCTGTCAGTGAGTGAGTGAGTGAGTGAGTCAGTGAGTGAATGAGTGAGTCAGTCAGTCAGTGAGTGAATGAGTGAGTCAGTGAGTCAGTGAGTGAATGAGTGAGTCAGTGAGGGTGTGTGAGTTAGTCAGTGAGTGAGTGAGTCAGTGAGTGAATGAGTGAGTCAGTGAGTCAGTGAGTGAGTCAGTGAGGGTGTGTGAGTTAGTCAGTGAGTGAGTGAGTGAGTGAGTTAGTGAGTGAGTCAGTGAGTCAGTGAGTGAATGAGTGAGTCAGTGAGTCAGTGAGTCAGTGAGTGAATGAGTGAGTCAGTGAGTGAATAAGTGAGTCAGTGAGTCAGTGAGTGAATGAGTGAGTCAGTGAGTCAGTGAGTCAGTGAGTCAGTGAGTGAATGAGTGAGTCAGTGAGTCAGTGAGTGAATGAGTGAGTCAGTGAGTGAATGAGTGAGTCAGTGAGGGTGTGTGAGTTAGTCAGTGAGTGAGTGAGTGAGTCAGTGAGTGAATGAGTGAGTCAGTGAGTCAGTGAGTGAATGAGTGAGTCAGTGAGTGAGTGAATAAGTGAGTCAGTGAGTCAGTGAGTGAATGAGTGAGTGAATGAGTGAGTGAGTGAGTGAATGAGTGAGTCAGTGAGTGAGTGAGTCAGTGAGTCAGTGAGTGAATAAGTGAGTCAGTGAGTGAGTGAGTTAGTGAGTCAGTGAGTCAGTGAGTCAGTGAGTCAGTGAGTCAGTGAGTGAGTGAATGAGTGAGTCAGTGAGTGAGTCAGTGAGTGAGTGAGTCAGTGAGTGAGTCAGTGAGTGAGTGAGTCAGTGAGTCAGTGAGTGAGTGAGTGAGTGAGTGAGTCAGTGAGTGAATGAGTGAGTCAGTGAGGGTGTGTGAGTTAGTCAGTGAGTGCCTGAGTGAGTGAGTGAGTGAGTGAGTGAGTGAGTCAGTGAGTGAATGAGTGAGTCAGTGAGTGAGTCAGTGAGTGAGTGAGTCAGTGAGTCAGTGAGTGAATAAGTGAGTCAGTGAGTGAATGAGTGAATGAGTGAGTAAGTCAGTGAGTCAGTGAGTGAATAAGTGAGTCAGTGAGTGAATGAGTGAATGAGTGAGTGAGTAAGTCAGTGAGTCAGTGAGTCAGTGAGTGAGTGAGTGAGTCAGTGAGTCAGTGAGTGAATGAGTGAGTGAGTCAGTCAGTGAGTGAGTGAGTGAGTGTGTGAGAGAGAGAGAGAGAGAGAGAGAGAGAGAGTGAGAGTGTCACAGAGAGTTATTAACCAAGTACAGACTGAGTGACCACACACGCCATAGAAAGAGGGCGACATAAGAAGACATGGTTACCTAAAGAAGAGCGGATCTGTAGTGAATGTAGATCAGGAGCAGTTGAGACGGAAGCACACTTCCTCCTCCACTGTGATAAATACACACCC
Organism: Rhinogobio ventralis; assembly: GCA_039654625.1. Classification (NCBI taxonomy): domain Eukaryota; kingdom Metazoa; phylum Chordata; class Actinopteri; order Cypriniformes; family Gobionidae; genus Rhinogobio; species Rhinogobio ventralis. Next base: position 37,991,670 of record CM077205.1, on the reverse strand, counting down.
CTAAGAGACTCACTGTATAGTCAAATCCAGCATATTATTCCTGAGTTCCAGTCACTCCACGAACCTGACAAACTGAAGATCTTACTCGGTGAAGGACCTGCTTCCTCTTATATCGCATCATAATTATAAATGCCACAAACTGAGATGTACTGAGTGAACACATCCAGATTAATAATTACTAATACTATTTATATATATATATACACTCACCTAAAGGATTATTAGGAACACCTGTTCAATTTCTCATTAATGCAATTATCTAATCAACCAATCACATGGCAGTTGCTTCAATGCATTTAGGGGTGTGGTCCTGGTCAAGACAATCTCCTGAACTCCAAACTGAATGTCAGAATGGGAAAGAAAGGTGATTTAAGCAATTTTGAGCGTGGCATGGTTGTTGGTGCCAGACAGGCCGGTCTGAGTATTTCACAATCTGCTCAGTTACTGGGATTTTCACGCACAACCATTTCTAGAGTTTACAAAGAATTGTGTGAAAAGGGAAAAACATCCAGTATGCGGCAGTCCTGTGGGCGAAAATGCCTTGTTGATGCTAGAGGTCAGAGGAGAATGGGCCGACTGATTCAAGCTGATAGAAGAGCAACTTTGACTGAAATAACCACTCGTTACAACCGAGGTATGCAGCAAAGCATTTGTGAAGCCACAACACACACAACCTTGAGGCGGATGGGCTACAACAGCAGAAGACCCCATCGGGTACCACTCATCTCCACTACAAATAGGAAAAAGAGGCTACAATTTGCACGAGCTCACCAAAATTGGACAGTTGAAGACTGGAAAAATGTTGCCTGGTCTGATGAGTCTCGATTTCTGTTGAGACATTCAGATGGTAGAGTCAGAATTTGGCGTAAACAGAATGAGAACATGGATCCATCATGCCTTGTTACCACTGTGCAGGCTGGTGGTGGTGGTGTAATGGTGTGGGGGATGTTTTCTTGGCACACTTTAGGCCCCTTAGTGCCAATTGGGCATCGTTTAAATGCCACGGCCTACCTGAGCATTGTTTCTGACCATGTCCATCCCTTTATGACCACCATGTACCCATCCTCTGATGGTTACTTCCAGCAGGATAATGCACCATGTCACAAAGCTCGAATCATTTCAAATTGGTTTCTTGAACATGACAATGAGTTCACTGTACTAAAATGGCCCCCACAGTCACCAGATCTCAACCCAATAGAGCATCTTTGGGATGTGGTGGAACGGGAGCTTCGTGCCCTGGATGTGCATCCCACAAATCTCCATCAACTGCAAGATGCTATCCTGTCAATATGGGCCAACATTTCTAAAGAATGCTTTCAGCACCTTGTTGAATCAATGCCACGTAGAATTAAGGCAGTTCTGAAGGCGAAAGGGGGTCAAACACAGTATTAGTATGGTGTTCCTAATAATCCTTTAGGTGAGTGTATATATATAATATGTGTTTTATGTATGTTTTTGTTTTGCTCTCTGCAATGCTTTGGCAATATGTACCTATGTATGTCATGCCAATAAAGCAATATGAATTGAAACTGAATTAAATTGAATTGAATTGAATTGAATTGAGTGAGTGAGTCAGTCAGTGAGTGAATGAGTCAGTGAGTGAGTGAGTGAGTGAGTGAGTGTGTCAGTGAGTGACGCTGCGTTCCACTCCACTTTTAGAAACGCACTTGCGAACTTCCCTAAGCACTTCCCCTCGGGAGAATCCCTGCCGCCATTTTGAAGTGCGTTCCACTTCGTGAAGTGGACGAGGGAAGTTTAAATGGACAGACCCTCGCTCCCTCAGTTTTGACCGAGGGAGCCATATGTACACTTCAGGCAGCTTCTTATACCGCAATGCAATACGAATGTCACATGAGTGAGTGAGTGAGTGAGTGAGTCAGTCGGTCCAATAAACCTTTAAACTTTAAAGGCTTTTAAAAAAATGTTCAAAGCTTTCAAACAAGGTTTGTATATCTAACTTTTCTAAAATTCCACATTCTCATGGTTAAATAAAAACTCTGCATCCTGCTTCCCACCTCTATTAAATTCAGATCAAATTCAGAAATAGAACTATAATTTAAATTTGCAATTCCAAAAAAATGGTCCACAACCCAGTTTACGGTGCTTTTTTGTTTTGTAGAGCCTAACAGCCATTCACTTTCATTGAAGAGCAGCTTTTGTATTACACAGAAGAAAGAGAATTAAACAGATTTGTGATGGCACTAGATGAGTAAATGATAACACAATTTTAATTTGTGAGTGAAATATCCCTTTAAATCACTGTATGATTTACCTGTGTTTTTAAGAATATAAACAGTGGAGTGAAACGGGTCAGATTCATTTTCCATAAGTGTACAGAGCACCAAAAGTCAGGATCTCCTATGTCCTTTGGAAGCTTTCCAGTCTTAAAATCATGGATAAACTAATGGATGGCTACAGAATAGAGAGGGAGTTTGGACAAATGTCCGGCAAAAACATAGAGGCGCTTCTGTCTGCCAGATTGATGGATCATAATGACGCCTGTGCACAATTTTGATTTGGCATCAGCTAGGGCTCATTATTCAGGTCTTCAGAAAATGCTCAGGTGTTGAAAAATAATATTTGCAGGACGGTTTAGGGTCTCGGCCTCCACAGACCATGTCTTTATACCTGCACATCCTTCTCCTGCCTCCCTGCCCAGCATCTGTTCAAACAGCCGTAATCAGAGCTTTCAGTAAGCACAGGCTATTCCCACAGAGAAATTTCCAGTGCTTACACAAACACGTCCTTAAGTCCTCTTGTTATGATTGGCCGTCATATTCCTACCAGTCACACACAGGTATACGAGCACTGTGTACGCACACACAGTTTATAACCTGTGACGCACAAGCTCGGTACCGGCGTGCTGTCATCTTAATACCCTAAAACACACAAAAAGAGCTTTCATCAGGGCAGTTCTTCAGATGGGACCTCTTGAAACCCATGAGGATCTCGAAAACCAAAATGAGACTGTTTATGATGTGCTTCATTACTTCACATGTCTACAAAGTGTAGCTCATCAGTCTGTCTGATCGATACATTAAATATTCACATTACATTCTATGATGATATTTAAACAACATCATGAATATTGCTATAATATAATTAATTAAATACATTGTAAATTCATAAAAATCAATAATTAAAGTTGCAGTGAAGGAACAGTGGTGAACCGGCGACAGGGTCATGGGCGGCCAAGGCTCATTGATGCATTTGGGGAGCGAAGGCTGGCCCGTGCAGTCCGATCAAACAGACGAGCTACGATAGTTCAAATTGCTCAAAAAGTTAATGCTGATACTGATAGAAAGGTGTCAGAATACACAGTGCATCGCAGTTTTTGCGTGACAGTGGGCAACAGTGGCACGTGAGCATCAGAACTGGACCACGGAGCAATGGAAGAAGGTGGCCTGGTCTGATGAATCACGTTTTCTTTTACATCACGTGGATGGACGGGTGCGTGTGCGTGGCTTACCTGGGGAACACATGGCACCAGGATGCACTATGGGAAGAAAGCAGTGGAGGCAGTGTGATGCTTTGAGCAATGTTCTGCTGGGAAACTTTGGGTCCTGCCGTCCATGTGGATGTTACTTTGACACGTACCACCTACCTAAGCATTGTTGCAGCCCATGTACACCCTTTCATGGAAACGGTATTCCCTGGTGGCTGTGGCTCTTTCAGCAGGATAATGCGCCCTGCCACAAAGCAAAAATGGTTCAGGAATGGTTTGAGGAGCACAACAACGAGTTTGAGGTGTTGACTTGGCCTCCAAATTCCCCAGATCTCAATCCAATCGAGCATCTGTGGGATGTGCTGAACAAACAAGTCCGATCCATGGAGGCCCCACCTCGCAACCTACAGGACCTAAAGGATCTGCTGCTAACATCTTGGTGCCAGATACCACAGCACACCTTCAGGGGTCTAGTGGAGTCCATGCCTCGACGGGTCAGGGCTGTTTTGGCATCATAAGAACCCTGACCAACACAATATTAGGAAGGTGTTCATAATGTTATGCCTGATCAGTGTGTATATCTGAGTGAAATGGCTTCTCGAACAAGAACAAATATAGGGTGGGGCTTGATTTTGCCCATGAGGAATTGATTGGATGGTTGTGGTTTGCAATTGGTGGATCTCAGGTGAGTGACAGGTTGCCCCGCCCTTGTCATCAGAGAAGAGATGTTGCTGCAAGCGGGAGGGGAAGTTATTCTGGTTCATGATTAATGATGTGCACAGATCATTTATAATAAATATGGCAATATTCCATAAAAATACAAGTAATGTCCATTTTGATTTCATTGTGACTGATACTTTTGTAAAAAAATATTTTTAGTGAATATTGTGAATAAGATAAACACTATAAATAAAAAAAAATGTTAAAAAAGGAATTACGATTTATGTTTGTTTGTGCAAATCTAGACGAAGAACAACGCGTAAAACAGACAGAGTTAGGTTAATGTATGTTTCTGTTGATAGATACACATCCTGGCTTCCCATTACAACAGCAATGATCAAAAAGCGTGATCAAAACTTATATGCACTCTTATATGCGAGTGCATATGCTTGAACATTAACCACTCATTTATGGCGTCATCACCCGGTGTTGATGGCGCGCGAGCGCAGGTGAGACCTGAACACCACACGTTGCTATTTTGTGTTTAAACTAAATTAATTTAAGCCTTGCAAACATTCAAGAGCAAGACGCGAAAGAGAACTCGCACACTGCGCGTTACAGATATCGCGCGCAAATAGGCCTAATGAGCCAAAAACGTGACCCATGATAAAAAAAAAAACCGTGATTAAATTGAACCGTTACACCCCTAGTAGATAGATATTATTTATGCAATTATTATACCCTTAATCTATTACACATGTACAATTTTAGTTGATCAATTATTATTAAGCACTTATAATATATATATATAATATAAATATATAAAGGTTATATAAATAAGCTTTAGAATCAACAGATAAAGCTATAAAAATAACTACACGTGTGCTTAAATGTTCAATCCTCTCATACCTACAGTAGGCTATATCAACTATATAACTTACTTGCACTGATATAGCAAGTTTTTTTTCTTTTAGTTGTCCCTAGATCTTTAGTTTCAAGTTTGCTGCCATCTGATTGGTTGACGTTTTCGGAGGGCGGGGTGGAGGATAGCAAACTGCCTACATGCTTACATCACCTTTAAGTTACAGCTGGTTTAATATTATTTAAAGTTCTGTGGCAAAGACACCATTAGAATTGAATAAGTTCCTTGAACCAGTTCAAACTGTCCATTTCATTGAATCAATTTACAACTTTAATTCAAAGATATGTTTGCAGCATCACTCATAAATGTTCCAAGAAGTCTTTGTGTGGTAGTTTTCATGTGAAAATGTGTTTCAAAACATGCAGTTAACTAGATTTTTGCTGTATTTTACTGATTAAAAAATGTTTCATGCCATTTCAAAACAAATACACAAATATAAATATTGTCCAGCCTTACTCATCACAGACTATATGCCTTTACTTCGCGAGCCGAGCGTGTTCAGTGTCAGAGCTTGAGTCACTCCCGTTCTTGACATTTCTGGTCATTTCTGCATTTTCCTGCTTTCTTTTAGCTTGTATCAGAAACAGGTGGCACTCGTAGAGCCGCTCTCTGATGAATGAGTTGAGTGAGGGATCTTGTTAAGTGTGTTTTTATCGGCTTCATCTGAAACCGGCCTTGAACTGCTGCTTCCTGGGGGAACAAGTCATGTAAGAACCGACTTTTGTTCATCGTGGTTTTGTGCAACGTGGCTTCGACTAACATGCTGACAGTTTCTGCATCTGGCACCGAATGTTAACTTCACTCATGGTGGAGCAGGGCCCCAAACTGCACACACACACACACACACACACACAAGATTCCGCTGACATTCTCACCTATTACCCGTCATTTAGAACAGCGCACTCTTGCTCTCTCTGCAAGGTGCTAGGCAAACATGCCGGCCCTGAAATATGAAAATATCGGCACTCTCCAAAGCAATTTCCTTCAGCACGGCTTTGCTCTGAGGAGAGACAGAGAGATAGAGTAGCCCAAGATGAGAAATATGCTTCACTTTTAAAATCTTTTAGGGTGTGTTCACACTTGGCAGGTTTAGTTTCCATTAAAACGCTGTTTCCTTCATTTGTGTGCGACAGGAATTACAGACACGAGTTCTCAGCTGATAAAAATACCATATTTATGCACACACATACAACAAGTGCATTTAGCCCAGCACACAACATTACTTTGAATGCACCTAAAGATATAAAACAAAACAAAAAATGCTTTTATGATGTATATTTTGTGACGGAACTTACCGAACATCCAAAACAATGCTGTGTGCTGGGTTAAATGTGCTCGATGTAGTATGTGCGAACATATGATGGTATTTTTACCACCTAAGAACTCTTGAAGAGCTTATCCCTCAACCAAATGAAGATCTGCTGCCAGGAGATGGTGTTTCTGATGCCTGTATTGTACTGTAATGGGCAATGTAGCTCCTATGAAGAGAAAAAAAAGGTGTGCTTGATCATTGTCCTTTTTAGGATTGCATCTTGGGACATCACGTCCTGTTTTTGGTTCGTTTACATGTCTTTAGTCCATGTTGCATTCATATTTCAGTCGAACCGCACCAAAGTTTGTTTGGAAGCGAAGCTAGACCATCTTTTCAGCGTCTCGGTCCGCTTGTTTGGCGCACACCGGTTCAGATGTCAGCGTTCACACTTATTCAAATGAAGCGCACTAACAGAGCAATCGCACCAGGATTCATTTTAATTGAACCAAACATGCCGAGTGTGAACACACCGTAAATTTAACGTTTTCTTTTTTGGTCCACATCATAAGAACCAAGAGAACCAAACTACAAGTGTGAACACACTCTTAGGGCCATATTTACTAACAGCTTGCACCAGCGCAAACCCTCGTTTGGTGTTAAAATACTACTGTCAGGATTTATGCAGAGAGAAATTAGCGCTGAAAAGCTGTGGACAGGGTTATTTTTGCAGCTGATCTTATTGCATATGCATTTGTAGGAGTTTCCCTGTCAGATGCAAAATTTATGGGAGGAGAGTATATAAATGAATCATGCGAGGTGATTTACTAAGGTTTGTGCTCAACAATTTACTGGTGTTTGCGCCATTATTTACCACCCAAAAAAAGCATATCTTAAACCAGACACTAATTTGCGTTGCTCCAGGTAGATTGTGTTGGTCATTATGGAAATGATCCGGCTGCGTCTGTGTTCTTTAATTTGCGTGTTGTCAGTAGATCACACGCTGAACTTTCCACTCCCATCTGCGCTTTTTAGGAATTGCACTCACACGCTAATTTGCCCTGTTTAGTAAATCTGGCCCTAAGTGTGGTTCCCTCCTTTTGGAAAGAAAAATCAAATCAAATGCAGGACATAGATAAACCAAAAATTATAATTCAGTCATTATTTACTCACCCTGATGTTCCAAGCCTGTATGACTTTCTTTTTAACTGCAGAACATAAAAGGAGAAATCTGCTGGTCACTCTTTTCAGTGTAATTACAATAAAAGTACCATGAAAGTAGTCTTATAGAACTATAAGTCTTCTGAATATATGCAACAACTTTGAAAGATCAAAATTTATGTTTACTCCTTTAAGGACTTGTTTACACCTGGTATTAAGATGTGTTTTGGCCGACGCTAAATAAAGGTGTAAACAGGGTCTAAAACGTTTTGAGCTTGTGTACTTTTGACCACTTTCAGAGGTATTCGAAAATGCATTCGACCGGATTGCTTGTGTTGTGGAGACGCTCATGTGGGACCCCCTACTCTCCGCCTACTGACCTAATGCGTGAACATTATGGGACGTGCGCTAGCCAGACGAGTTTAAACTTTGTCAGCTGGAGACCCAAGTTTGGTTTGAAGAGGAAAAACGTACCGAACACAATGTTCTCTCACCATTCCTGATTTCTAACACACACTCACAGCGTTCGGCTGGTCTTGCGGCTGTCAGAGCAGAAACAAAAGCGTCTCTGATCGCGTTTATATGTACATTGCATGAGCTAATTTTGTCCATTAGATCAAAAGATCGGAAAAAAACCCATATATTTACCCGCCCAAACGACAAACGAAACAAAACAGGGTCTCTCTCTCTTCAGATAAACAGTAAAATGTTCTAGGCTCTTTGATTAGATATTTGAATGTGAACTCTTTTGGCTCCTTCTTTATCGATAATAGGCTTATGAATAAACAATTTTCATTAAATCACCATGTCCTAGCAAATAGTAATAGAGTGGAAAAATATTATTTATTTCTGTGGGCATCACAACCACATGTCTGGTGGAAGACAATCCTGTTTGCAGTTTAAAATATTGGGTTTACATGTGTTGTAGAGTGAATAACAGTCTCAAGCTGTTGAGAGTTTAACATGTGGATGTGTGGATGATTGTAGTTCACTTAAATTAAAAGTTGTTAAAGCCTAATACATTTTGAAATTGATATAGCTTTCAATTATACTGTAATGTTGAATGTCTATCATTAATGTTTCATAGAGACATCAGTATCAGTATTAGTATCAGTGATTATGGCCTTAATTCATAAAAAGATGCCATTACAACAAATATTTAAAATATACTGTCTTTAAGTTGTTTCTAGATTTGATTAAGATTTGCTCTTACTGCCCTCTAGGAGAAATGACTGATATATTAAAAAAATGTTTTATTGAGATTCCCATAGGGAGTGCTAACTGCTGCACCTCAACGGCAACTGGTTTCGTTTTAAGATAAGGTCATTTAGGAATCCCGAACTGTCTCACGCGCTATCAAAGGCAAAGATCACAAGAGAGACTTCCACTTATTAGCTGACTCATGCTTGCATTGATCACAGAAGTGAAATGATTCAAACCTGATACCTGAAAACACATCTTGGGCTCTTGCGCTAGTCGTCCATCACCACATGCACAACACATAAACACAGCCACGCAAACACACAGCATGGTAACCATTCCCAAGACGCTCTGATCCGAGCAAACAAACAACAGTCGTGTATTCCTGGAGGAGATGCAAGAAGAGTGAATCAGAGGGTAGTGTGCACGCTTAAAGCTGGGCCATATGATTACAACTGGCTTTAGAGTAATAGTTTGATCTTTCTGACATATTTAAGGAAGGGATATAAAAAAAATTTACCTCAGGGTTTAAAGAGCATTTCATTATGTTTACATTAATATTGACCTCACCAAGCACAATAGAAAAATGCTCACACACACAAAAAAATTGTTTTGGCACAAATAATGATAGTTGTTAATTGAGGCTAGTTTTGTCATTTTATCACTGACATTTAACCTCGTAACAGCCCTGCTAAAAAGCTCTGCTTAAAATGCCCCTATTATACTATTTTAAAGGTTCCTAATAAGGTTCCTGTTGTCTCCTACTACAGGTTTACGTGCATTAAAGGTCAAAAAACACTTTCATTTACGCTGCACATCACATTTTTCAATGATTCTCAAATGACTCAACGGATGAATTAGTCTCTCTAAATCCCTTCTTTCCACGAGCCTGCTCTACTCTGATTGGTCAGATGGCCCAGTCTGTTGTGATTGGTCGACTCTGCTCTGATTGGCCAGATGCCCCAGTCTCTTGTGATTGGTCTACTCTGCTCTGATTGGTCAGACAGCCCAGTCTCTTGTGATTGGTCTACTCTGCTCTGATTGGTCAGACGGCCCAGTCTGTTGTGATTGGTCTACTCTGCTCTGATTGGTCAGATGCCCCAGTCTGTTGTGATTGATCTACTCTGCCCTGATTGGCCAGATGCCCCAGTCTGTTGTGATTGGTCTACTCTGCTCTGATTGGCCAGATGGCCCAGTCTCTTGTGATTGGTATATTCTGCTCTGATTGGTCAGACGGCCCAGTCTGTTGTGGTTGGTCTACTCTGCTCTGATTGGCCAGATGCCCCAGTCTGTTGTGATTGGTCTACTCTGCTCTGATTCGTCAGACGGCCCAGTCTGTTGTGATTGGTCTACTCTGCTCTGATTGGTCAGATGGCCCAGTCTCTTGTGATTGGTCTACTCTGATTGGTCAGACAGCCCAGTCTGTTGTGATTGGTCTACTCTGCTCTGATTGGCCAGATGCCCCAGTCTGTTGTGATTGGTCTACTCTGCTCTGATTGGCCAGATGCCCCAGTCTGTTGTGATTGGTCTATTCTGCTCTGATTGGCCAGATGGCCCAGTCTGTTGTGATTGGTCTACTCTGCTCTGATTGGCCAGATGGCCCAGTCTCTTGTGATTGGTCTACTGTGCTCTGATTGGTCAGACGGCCCAGTCTGTTGTGATTGGTCTACTCTGCTCTGATTGGCCAGATGCCCCAGTCTGTTGTGATTGGTCTACTCTGCTCTGATTGGCCAGATGGCCCAGTCTCTTGTGATTGGTATATTCTGCTCTGATTGGTCAGACGGCCTAGTCTGTTGTGATTGGTCTACTCTGCTCTGATTGGCCAGACAGCCCAGTCTGTTGTGATTGGTCTACTCTGCTCTGATTGGCCAGATGCCCCAGTCTGTTGTGATTGGTCTACCGCATGCAGCGCATGTCAGAAGCTAAACGCTGATACCCATAACTGAACTTCGGCTCCAGAGGCTTCCTAAAGCTCAGCGATTGCACACACTATAAAGACAGTAACAATGGTGTCGATTTTACCATATCAATCCGAGCGCAAGTCAGATGATGAAACATTAGAAGAACTAGTTATTCAACACCGCCATCGCAAGGACGACTTGAGCAGGACATTTCTCAGTGATACGCTACTCATTTTGAGGTTCATTATGAGATGTTGGGGCTGTAATTCCTCACCATCAGCATTAACAAGAGTACGTCCATCAACAAACCCATATGTATATTTATAATTTATTGCGGTGCACATGCGGGAACTGTATCAATAACAGTGCATACATTAGCCGAGCACTAACGTGAATGACTGATGTAACATTAAAGTTTGTAAAATGAATCTTGCTCCATCCTTTATCTTTACTCAAAGTAGTAAGAACTACAGACAATCTGCATTAATAGACACAGTTTTAGGTAATTGTGGCCCACAGATGATGAGCAGAAGTATTTCAGTAAGACAGTAATAACTGACAGTAATAACAGAGTTAACCGGAAACTTACACAATATAAAACTCAAAACAAGTATTTTGAACATAGAAAATATATACATCAATAATTATTCACACTTACAGGTTGTGATTCTGAGGAGCAAGTTGGTCCAAATAAACTGGTACTGACCCATCTTTCAAGAGCAAGCGTTTTGTGAATCCCGCGTTGAACTCCGAAATTTGAAAAGCAGTCATCATTGTTTGATGACTGGTCAAGTTGTTCACAGGCAGACAACGTACAACAATGTTATGCAAATGTATTTTATAGTGATGTAGTAACATACCACAGTGAGATTTGAATTACAAACGACTCGTATAGGCGGTTCAGTCTTTTTTTTTTTTTTTTGGGAGACGATAACTATTTATCGTGCACTTTCGACTTTGCAGAACGTTTACATTCGCAGACAGCTATATTACACACTGCATGAACAGGAATATTCAAAAAAACATAATGTTCTTTAGAAGGACACAGTTATGAGTGATGCTATATCAATGGCGAATATGTCAAAAATATAGCATTTGTTGTGTGTATGGTCGTCCCCCAACTTCTATGTTGGTTACAGATCTGGTTTGGTCCTTAGATGGGAAAATAACATTTCTTGAAAGTTAGTTAATTCAGCAGAAAGTTAAAAATTTAATTTTGAGACTAAAAATGCTCTTCCAGAGCTGAGCCCCAATAGAAGTACATGTATAATAGCTGTGCTCATCCCACAGACATACCTGTGGTTTATTTACAATCTGCATTGAGTTTTATGGAGAAAAAAATAGATGAAGCAATAGTTTAGAATACAGGTTTCCTGTTTAACAAGAATAATTTGTTGCTAGACATCTGCTCGTAAAGTAAATTCCTGCAAATCCTCGTCTTGCGTAATCATTTACTTTATGGGAAAAATGTAATGCATTTCTAAACCACAACTGTTTTGTCAAGAAAAGCGCATTATACGTAACACAAATTAGTAAAATGGGTAAAAGTGGTTCAAAATGAATTCCGGAACGTGGCGTAGACATTCTAGTTCTGAAAAATAATTTTCATTGTTTCGATTAATGAAGACTGTTTTGCCCTCATTGTGCAAATTCAATTTAAAAGAGTCTGGAACTTTTTTTGTGTAAATTAATTTCATTTTGACTTTAAACTCATGTGCTGTCAATATGACTTTAGTATAAAACCACAAAAATGCCAGGAAAGACAAAACAGCAGGTTCAACCGGCCACAACCACAGAACTGAATCTCACCACTCACTAATCTGCACTTTTCACCATCTCTAATTTGTATATAATCTATGTTATGTTTAATATATAATTTGGATTGTTGGCCGTGCATCAATTCTTGTCAATTCTGACGTATCATATGGCAGAATGGAAGCAGTCCTTGTGTGACACCCTGATTCTCTTCAGTCCAGATATCTCAGTCCGCAGTCTCCCACAAAGAGATCCACTGGCCAACAGCCAATTACTCCATCCTGGACTTCTCAACTTCACCAATAGAAACCAGATGGAGACTTGTACAACAATGCTGTATAGCCAGCACTTGAGAGAGAGTGATAAAGAAAAAGAGAGGTGAGACAAGTGTTGAGGATCAGTCGAGAAAGGCGCTAAATTCCTAAATCAGTCTTCTGAAGCCATACGATAGCTGTGTGTGAGGAACAGACTGAAATCTAAGCCCTTATTTGCTGTAAACTTGCCCTCTGGCGATACTCTCGAATCTTATTTTTGCTTGTACGCATTTAAACATGACACCTCAAGACATGCTACGCCAGGTTTGACATTTTCTCGTGCAGTGTAAAAGAAGAAAAAGAAGAGAAAAGTTCAAATCAAGGCAACATGATGCATTAAAAATGTTCTTACCTTTTTTTTTATTATTCACTTTGGTGCTATTTTCAAAACTCTTAGTACAAAAATCCAAACTGATCACACTGTAAAAAATATCCTGTTAAATTTACAGGAAAAAACAACTGGCAGTTGTGGTTGTCATAAATTCACAGTAAAAATACTGACAATGCTTCTAGTTATTTTACAACATATAAAGGTATATTCCATTAAGTGATATAATGTTAATCTACCTATTTTAACTACCAAAATCTGGCCTTTTTGTCTTAAAGGGGTCCTAGCATGCCCCTTTTTACAAGATGTAAAATAAGGAAGTCAGTGTGTATGGGAAGTTTTAGCTCAAAATACCCACAGATCATTTTTATAGTATGTTAAAATTGTCACTTTTTGAGGGTGAGCAAAAATGCGTTGTTTTTTTGCTCTGCTCTGATTGGTCAGATGGCCCAGTCTCTTGTGATTGGTCTACTCTGCTCTGATTGGTCAGACGGCCCAGTCTGTTGTGATTGGTCTACTCTGCTCTGATTGGTCAGATGCCCCAGTCTGTTGTGATTGATCTACTCTGCCCTGATTGGCCAGATGCCCCGGTCTGTTGTGATTGGTCTATTCTGCTCTGATTGGCCAGATGCCCCAGTCTGTTGTGATTGGTCTACTCTGCTCTGATTGGCCAGATGGCCCAGTCTCTTGTGATTGGTATATTCTGCTCTGATTGGTCAGACGGCCCAGTCTGTTGTGGTTGGTCTACTCTGCTCTGATTGGCCAGATGCCCCAGTCTGTTGTGATTGGTCTACTCTGCTCTGATTCGTCAGACGGCCCAGTCTGTTGTGATTGGTCTGCTCTGCTCTGATTGGTCAGATGGCCCAGTCTCTTGTGATTGGTCTACTCTGATTGGTCAGACAGCCCAGTCTGTTGTGATTGGTCTACTCTGCTCTGATTGGCCAGATGCCCCAGTCTGTTGTGATTGGTCCACTCTGCTCTGATTGGCCAGATGCCCCAGTCTGTTGTGATTGGTCTATTCTGCTCTGATTGGCCAGATGGCCCAGTCTGTTGTGATTGGTCTACTCTGCTCTAAATGGCCAGATGGCCCAGTCTCTTGTGATTGGTCTACTGTGCTCTGATTGGTCAGACGGCCCAGTCTGTTGTGATTGGTCTACTCTGCTCTGATTGGCCAGATGCCCCAGTCTGTTGTGATTGGTCTACTCTGCTCTGATTGGCCAGATGGCCCAGTCTCTTGTGATTGGTATATTCTGCTCTGATTGGTCAGACGGCCTAGTCTGTTGTGATTGGTCTACTCTGCTCTGATTGGCCAGACAGCCCAGTCTGTTGTGATTGGTCTACTCTGCTCTGATTGGCCAGATGCCCCAGTCTGTTGTGATTGGTCTACCGCATGCAGCGCATGTCAGAAGCTAAACGCTGATACCCATAACTGAACTTCGGCTCCAGAGGCTTCCTAAAGCTCAGCGATTGCACACACTATAAAGACAGTAACAATGGTAGCGATTTTACCATATCAATCCGAGCGCAAGTCAGATGATGAAACATTAGAAGAACTAGTTATTCAACACCGCCATCGCAAGGACGACTTGAGCAGGACATTTCTCAGTGATACGCTACTCATTTTGAGGTTCATTATGAGATGTTGGAGCTGTAATTCCTCACCATCAGCATTAACAAGAGTACGTCCATCAACAAACTAAATTCCTAAATCAGTCTTCTGAAGCCATACGATAGCTGTGTGTGAGGAACAGAATGAAATCTAAGCCCTTATTGAGTCTCATCTCTAAGCCCTTATTTTCAAAACTCTTAGTACAAAAATCCAAACTGATCACACTGTAAAAAATATCCTGTTAAATTTACAGTAAAAAACAACTGGCAGTTGTGGTTGTCATAAATTCACAGTAAAAATACTGACAATGCTTCTAGTTATTTTACAACATATAAAGGTATATTCCATTAAGTGATATAATGTTAATCTACCTATTTTAACTACCAAAATCTGGCCTTTTTGTCTTAAAGGGGTCCTAGCATGCCCCTTTTTACAAGATGTAAAATAAGGAAGTCAGTGTGTATGGGAAGTTTTAGCTCAAAATACCCACAGATCATTTTTATAGTATGTTAAAATTGTCACTTTTTGAGGGTGAGCAAAAATGCGTTGTTTTTTTGTGTGTCCCTTTAAATGCAAATGAGCTGCTGCTCCTGGCCCCCTTTCAAGAAGAGGGCGGAGCTTCAAGAGCTTGTGTTAGCAGCTCCGATTACCTCACGCAGACACACACTAAAAATTACAGAAACTGTTCAGCCTTTTATGTTCAAACCGGAGTCGGACAATGATGGAGAGACTCAAAAAGAAGTGACAACATGTAGAATGAGACAGGACGTTTCTGATTGGTTAGTTGATGAATTTATGGCTGATGTGAACTATCGACAACTCATTGATTAGCATATTCTATCATGATAATCTATAAATCGCTCGTGTGGGAACTGTTGTAAGAGCCAGAGAATATCTGCTGCATGAAGATAGAACAGGTATCGTTTAGTTTAATTACGGTTATAACTTATCTTGTCATCTTCTCAACATGGCCTGGTTTAACCCCCTTTGTTGCGTGTTCCCGGGGGTGGGATTTTTGTAAATTTTAGGGTTAGTCACTAACCCGGGAATAAGCTTGTTGTAGTCCCTACCAGCCGTTTGTTGTAGTCCTTAAAAAGCGATTTCTGTAAAAGAAAATATCTCCCTTTGCTTTGAACTTTGAGTGCCGTAACTTTGCAGATGTTGTTTATGCTCAAACAGCAACATTACACACTAACTAAAGTTAAAAAAGTGAAATCATAATCAACCACCTCTTTAAAATGTACAGATAAACACCAGAATAGTAATTCAAAGTTTTTACTTTACTAACGATTTGCAAAGGTATCATTATGTTATGACTTTACTTGTTGAGGCACATGACTGTTAACTAATTCAAAATTAATACAAAACTCATAACCACAATGACATATTACTTAACAATTAGTTAATAGTCATGTGCCTCAACAAGTAAAGTCATAACATAATGATACCTTTGCAAATCGTTAGCTAATGATTAATTAAAGCAGACAACTGGAAGTTGAAATGCATGGCTTTGACCCATTGTGGTATTTAACATATTCATTTAGACTTTTAGTTAATATAATATGTTATTAGGGAATTAATACAATATGACACATTTAACTAATAACAATTTAATGATTACTTCATCTATTAATCATATATAATCTTCATTAGTTGCTGATGCAGTAATCATTAATAAATGGTTTAGTTCTTCATGAGTCATACATTAACTCATGATTATCTGAGCATTAGTTAAGCACAAATGAATGCATATTAGTGCACCTGTATTGTAAAGTGTTACCGATTGTTGTAATATGTAATGAGAACATTGGGTTTTATCACTGAAACAGTACGACCTTCTTTCAGTTTAGTACTTTTAACAATCAGTTCATTCAATAGCAAAGCAAGATACATGTTTCAGATCACCACCCTAATTACAGTAACACAGGCTACATATGCCACATTAGAAAATACACGTATATTATGTAACAAACTCCATAATGTTTGTAATAATATCTATTCAGTGTGTTAGCAAAAGGTGTGATGCCAAATGTCCTCACTGTGCCATATGAGTGAATCTATACTGTAGTTGACCTTTATAAGGGTGAGTTACAGTAATGAGGCAGTCTCTACCATGGTAATCTGTTTACAGTATCATTTGGCATACATACTGTAATGTAAAATGCTGTATATAACAATATAACAATTATGAAGACAAATGACAAATACACTACTGATCAAAAGTTTGCGGTCAATATGATTGTTCTTTTTCTTTTATTAAGCAAGGATATATTAAATTGATTAAAAGTGACAGTAAAGACATTTATAATGTTATAAACGAGTTAAAAGTTCTTAATTTTCTTCAAAGAATCCTGAACATTACAAATTAAGCAGCACCACTAATAATAAGATAAGACTAACATATAAAAATATTTTTTTTAATATTGATAATATGAAATGTTTCTTGAGTATCAAATCAGCATATTAGAATGATTTCTGAAGGATCATGTGACACTGAAGACTGGAGTAATGATGCTGAAAATTCAGCTTTGATCACAGGAATAAATTACGTTTTAAAATAATATTGTAGTAATAATTTGGATTGCTTTAGTCATAAAAGTCAGAGATGTGAGAGTGGCAGCTGCAATTGTTGGAATAACAATGCAAACATCATGCAAATAAACAATGCTATCGGCATGCACAGTTGATTTCTCTCTTGTAATATAGTCATTTTATGGTGCTTTTCAGTCTCTTTTGAAGCTTGCCAGCCCGTTCTGTGTGCCTAAGAGGTGTAAAGGAAGGAAGGAGAGAAGTATGGAGGGACATGAAAGAAATGTGTGCGTATGTGCGTGTTGAAGTAAAACCTGGAGTGTCAAAGCAGCATAATTGATGTCTTTGTTTGGTTGGCTTGGTTTCAGTGACTATATGAATCCTTGCAGTGTAACAGGGCAGTGAAAGAGAGCGCAAGAGAGAGAGAGAGAGAGAGAGAGAGAGAGAGAGAAGGAGGCAGTAAGCAGGGGGTTGATGGAGTAGCAGGCTGAAAGAAAGGAGCCCTTTCACATACCCATTGACCGCTAAGTAGTAAAGGGAGAACAGAGCCATGGTGCTGACTGAGAACACCTGAAATACACAACACTGACCAGAGATCAGTGCTATGAACTCGCCATAACCCCTGCAAGCCTTTCGCTCTCACTCTCTCCTTTTACAATCTGACAAGTGTCCAGTTTTGCCTCAACTCAACAAGCTCTTTTTCAAACACTTAATCAGTCGAATTCAGCTAGACGTTTGACTACCAGCTATCGACGTGTACAGAGTTTTATTAGCTCGCTATAACATGTTAACTTCTGAGGAAGAACTAGGGCCAGGCTTATAACGATCTGGGGAAAAAAAATATCCAAAATAATAGAATCGAGGGAAATGTTCAATACTGAAATTCATAATGAAAACTTTCTTAATATAAGTTTCACAACTTCATTTTAACTATTTAAATTAGTTTATTGTACTTAATGCAAAATGCCAACTACTTTATTAGTTGTTGTTTTTTAAATATTTAAGTTCAATTTAATTTAATTTTAGCTTTAGATAGTTTTAGTTTTCATTTATTTCCAGTATATAATTTTAGTGCTTCTGCATAAACTTATTTTAGTTATTGCCAAGACGATATATACGTTTTTCAACTAATATTTAAATTTTATATCAGCTTTATTTCAATTTTATATATATATACACCGATCAGGCATAACATTATGACCACCTTCCTAATATTGTTTTGGTGTCGCTTTTGCTGCCAAAACAGCCCTGACCCGTCGAGGCATGGACTCCACTAGACCCCTGAAGGTGTGCTGTGGTATCTGGCACCAAGATGTTAGCAGCAGATCCTTTTAGTCCTATAAGTTGCGAGGTGGGGCCTCCATGGATCGGACTTGTTTGTTCAGCACATCCCACAGATGCTCGATTGGATTGAGATCTGGGGAATTTGGAGGCCAAATCAACACCTCAAACTCGTTGTTGTGCTCCTCAAACCATTCCTGAAGCATTTTTGCTTTGTGGCAGGGCGCATTACCCTGCTGAAAGAACCACAGCCACCAGGGAATACCGTTTCCATGAAAGAGTGTACATGGGCTGCAACAATGCTTAGGTAGGTGGTACGTGTCAAAGTTACATCCACATGGATGGCAGGACCCAAGGTTTCCCAGCAGAACATTGCCCAAAGCATCACACTACCTACTCTTCCCATAACCTGGTAAACCCAGCCATCCATGTGATGTAAAAGAACACGTGATTTATCAGACCAGGCCTCCTTCTTCCATTGCTCTGTGGTCCAGTTCTGATGCTCACGTGCCACTGTTGGCGCTTTCAGCGGTGGACAGGGGTCAGCATGGGCACCCTGACTGGTCTATTCAGCCCCATACGCAACAAACTGCGATGCACTGTGTATTCTGACACCTTTCTATCAGAACCAACATTAACTTCTTGAGCAATTTGAGCTACAGTAGCTCGTCTGTTTGATCGGACCACGTGCATCACTGAGCCTTGGCCGCCCATGACCCTGTCTCCGGTTCTCCACTGTTCCTTCCTTGGAGCACTTTTGATAGATACTGACCACTGCAGACGGGGAACACCCCACAAGAGCTGCAGTTTTGGAGATGCTCTGACCCAGTCGTCTAGCCATCACAATTTGGCCCTTGTCAAACTCACTCAAATCCTTACGCTTGCCCATTTTTCCTGCTTCTAACACATCAACTTTGAGGACAAAATGTTCACTTGCTGCCTAATATATCCCACCCACTAACAGGTGCCGTGATGAAGAGATCATCAGTGTTATTCACTTCACCTGTCATAATGTTATGCCTGATCGGTGTATATATGTATATGTTGAATATACAATATGTTTATGTTGTACATTTTCTTCCGATTCATTATAAAATTGTTAAATGTTATTTTTCTAATACTGCTAAATATAGTTTAATTGGTTATTTGTGCTTTATGTTAAAAAAGAGTTACGTGCATTTAGTGGATTAATTATTTTCATTTGGCATACCTGCGTCATGATGTCATCGCTCGTGATGTGCTTCATTCATAGTAAATAGGCAAGGAAGCCATCTCAGCAGCGCTCTTCTTTCATTTTTCTTTAATCTTCTTTCTTATACTTCTGTTCAGGAGTACTACATATACAGTTATATATTAATCAAATATTTTATATATAGTTTACACTGAGATGATAACGCTATCCTTTTCATTAAAGTGTTCTGTTTTCATTTAAAAACGTTGTCGTGAAAGCGTCCCCTATAATTATTTTTACAACGGAAATGAATCAAACAGAAACTTACTTAAGCTGGACAATGGCTTTCTTCTAGATCTGCTGTACAGCCAAAACAATCTTTGTTGCATTAATTTCCTATTATCACTGTAAAGCTGCTTTGAAACAATCTGTATTGTAAAAAGCACTATATAAATGAAGGTGACTTGACTGACAACAATGTGAGCAAACATAATGCAATCCAAGTTTTGACTTGTCTTGAGTCATATGGACTATTTTATGGAGCTTTTTTGTCCTTTTTGCCGCTTGGCAGGTCATAGTTGCTGTACATTTTCATTGTGTTGAAAAGAACAGCATGAACATTCTTAAAAATGTCTCATTTGTGTGAACTCTTTCTTTAACCTACCTAGTTCCAAAAAAAGTTCCCTTCCAACTGAGTTCCATCAGTCGAGGAATTAGAAACATTGGCTTTCTCTGTCTGTAAAAGAAAGAGAGGAAAAAAACCTTGAGTTTTTCATTTTTCCTTCTCCTTTCAAAAAGCAGTTCCAGCTGTACTCTCTTTAGCTCTTGCCTAATCAGGTTTAAGCTAATTATGAACTTAGATCAAATTCTATAAACAAACACGGCGTTCAAATCACTTACTTGCAATGTCCCGTCATGGCTTATAGGTTGAAAGAGCGGCTACGTCCACCTGCCCCCCACCCAATGCAAACCATAAAATCTGAGTTTCCTTCCTTCCTTGCTTGCTTTAAAATCAAGTGACTGTTTCAGCTAGTGCTTGTGCAGAATCAGATATAATGATGGTGGAAATAAAAAGCAAGAGCATTTCTTTGTTCATTTGTTAACGTAGAGTTGGGTCTAATAATATTATCTGTGTTTCTGAGAATGATAAAGATGACACACTCCGTATGTTTTCCTGATTTTGCAACTGACATCCTGCAAAGAACAGAGGAATGTGGAGTAGAAACAGTAAAATAAACTGGTTTTCGCTTGTACTTTAGAGTCATTTATATAGTTCAGTTTAGAATCGCTGTATTGGGACCGCCAGTAAAGTTAGAAATGACTTACAGCTCTTGGCATTCAGTTGGGGTTAAATGATTTAGACAACCCGCTATGTTTCAATTATCATCTTTCTTAACAATTGCCAATATGCTACAAAATATGCAAGCTAAAACCTAAATGCATGACTTTGAAAAATCGCCCGGCACACCTGCACATCTCTGCTGCCCGGCCGTTTATGAAACTTCAACCACTGAAAACGGCAATAGCGAAAAGGAAGTAATGGAATGTCTCTTAAACAGCATGAAGAAAGCCATCACTCTCGATACGGGCCTAAAACCCAACACAAACTGTCATACATGATTTTGTACTGGTCTGAGAGGAAGCCTTTGAATTTTAATCTAATTCTGCTGTCAAACACAATTTACAACACGGCAGACAATGAAAGGTAAATGAAGCAGGGTTCTTGCAAAAGATCGCGTAATTAATTCAAGACTTTGCATTTTTCGAGAGATAAACAACTTGTCAAGACGGCAGCTGATGTGAATTTCTGTTAAATCACAATGCACTCTGCATTTGGAAAAGGAAAATAAACGACAAATTAAAACAAAGAAACAAGGCTGGTTATTTACGTAACCCCCTAAACGATTAAAAGGCAATGTAGTACATTTAAGCAATATTAGTGTTTGTACTTATGACAAGATTAAAGGGATAGTTCAGCCAAAAATGAAATTTCTGTCATTAATTCCTCACCCTCATGTCGTTCCAAACCCGTAAGACTTTCGTTCATCTTCAGAACACAAATTAAGAAATTTTTGATGAAATCTGAGAGCTTTCTGTCCCTCCCTTGACAGCTACACCACTACTACTTTGAGGTTTCAAAAAGTTCACAACAAGCTTGTAAAACTAATCCATATGAATCAAGCGGTTTAGTCAAAATTTTCTGGAGAGACTCGATCACTTTATATGATAAACAGATTGAATTTAGGCTTTTATTCGCATTTAAACATTGATCAGCAGACATAAACAGAAGCTCAACCAAACCTGCTTGACACACGAGAACAAACCTTATTGGTTCTTGCAGAAGCTCAAACGTGCTGCGTAACACGAGAGTGAAACTCAATGGTTCTTGCAGAAGCTCAAACGTGCTGCGTAACAGGAGAATGAAACTCATTGGTTCTTGAGGAAGCTCAAACGTGCTGCGTAACACGGGGAATGAACCTCACTGGTTCTTGCTGAAGCTCAAACGTGCAGCGTAACACGGGGAATGAACCTCATTGGTTCTTGCAGAAGCTCAAACGTGCTGCGTAACACGAGAATGAACCTCATTGGTTCTTGCAGAAGCTCAAACGTGCTGCGTAACACGAGAATGAACCTCATTGGTTCTTGTGGAAGCTCAGACGTGCTGCGTAACACGAGAATGAACCTCATTGGTTCTTGCAGAAGCTCAAACGTGCTGCGTAACACGAGAATGAACCTCATTGGTTCTTGCAGAAGCTCAAACGTGCTGCGTAACACGAGAATGAAACTCAGTGGTTCTTGCAGAAGCTCAAACATGCTGCATAACACGAGAATGAACCTCATTGGTTCTTGTGGAAGCTCAAACGTGCTGCGTAACACGAGAATGAACCTCACTGGGTCTTGCTGAAGCTCAAGCGTGCTGCGTAACACGAGAATGAACCTCATTGGTTCTTGCGGAAGCTCAAACGTGCTGTGTAAACACGAGAATGAACCTCATTGGTTCTTGCTGAATCTCAATTGAGCTGCATAACACGAGAATGATCCTCATTGGTTCTTGCGGAAGCTCAAACCTCCTGAGTAAACACGAGAATGAACCTCATTGGTTCTTGCTGAATCTCAATTGAGCTGCATAACACGAGAATGAACCTCATTGGGTCTTGCTGAAGCTCAAACGTGCTGCATAACACGAGAATGAACCTCATTGGTTCTTGCTGAAGCTCAAACGTGCTGCATAACACGAGAATGAACCTCATTGGTTTTTGAGGAAGCTAAAACGTGCTGTGTAACACGAGAATGAACCTCATTGGTTCTTGGGGAAGCTCAAACGTGCTGCGTAACACGAGAATGAACCTCATTGGTTCTTGAGGAAGCTCAAACGTGGTGTGTAACACAAGAATGAACCTCATTGGTTCTTGCTGAAGCTCAAACGTGCTGCGTAACACGAGAATGAACCTCACTGGTTCTTGCTGAATCTCAATTGAGCTGCGTAACACGAGAATGAACCTCATTGGTTCTTGAGGAAGCTCAAACGAGCTGTGTAACAAAAGAATGAACCTCATTGGTTCTTGCTGAAGCTCAAACGTGCTGCGCAACACGAGAATGAACCTCACTGGTTCTTGAGGAAGCTCAAACGTGCTGCGTAACACGAGAATGAACCTCATTGGTTCTTGTGAGAACAAGAACACGAGAATGAACCTCATTGGTTCTTGCTGAATCTCAATTGAGCTGCGTAACACGAGAATGAAACTCATTGGTTCTTGAGGAAGCTCACACAAGCTGTGTAACACAAGAATGAACCTCACTGGTTCTTGCTGAAGCTCAAACGTGCTGCGTAACACGAGAATGAACCTCATTGGTTCTTGCTGAAGCTCAAACGTGCTGCGCAACACGAGAATGAACCTCACTGGTTCTTGAGGAAGCTCAAACGTGCTGCGTAACACGAGAATGAACCTCATTGGTTCTTGCTGAAGCTCAAACGTGCTGCGCAACACGAGAATGAACCTCACTGGTTCTTGAGGAAGCTCAAACGTGCTGCGTAACACGAGAATGAACCTCATTGGTTCTTGTGAGAACAAGAACACGAGAATGAACCTCATTGGTTCTTGCTGAATCTCAATTGAGCTGCGTAACACGAGAATGAAACTCATTGGTTCTTGAGGAAGCTCACACGAGCTGTGTAACACGAGAATGAACCTCATTGGTTCTTGCTGAAGCTCAAACGTGCTGTGTAACACGAGAATGAACCTCATTGGTTCTTGCTGAAGCTCAAACGTGCTGCGTAACACAAGAATGAACCTCATTGGTTCTTGAGGAAGCTCAAACGTGCTGCGTAACACGAGAATGAACCTCATTGGTTCTTGAGGAAGCTCAAACGTGCTGCATAACACGAGAATGAACCTCATTGGTTCTTGAGGAAGCTCAAACGTGCTGCATAACATGAGAATGAACCTCATTGGTTCTTGAGGAAGCTCAAACGTGCTGCGTAACACGAGAATGAAACTCACTGGTTCTTGCTGAAGCTCAAACGAGCTGTGTAACACAAGTATGAACCTCATTGGTTCTTGCTGAAGCTCAAACGTGCTGCGTAACACGAGAATGAACCTCATTGGTACTTGCTGAAGCTCAAACGTGCTGCGTAACATGAGAATGAACCTCATTGCTTCTTGCGGAAGCTCAAACGTGCTGCGTAACACGAGAATGAACCTCATTGGTTCTTGAGGAAGCTCAAACGTGCTGCGTAACACGAGAATGAACCTCATTGGTACTTGCTGAAGCTCAAACGTGCTGCGTAACACGAGAATGAACCTCATTGCTTCTTGCGGAAGCTCAAACGTGCTGCGTAACACGAGAATGAACCTCATTGGTTCTTGCTCAAGCTCAAATGAGCTGTGTAACACGAGAATGAACCTTATTGGTTCTTGCTGAAGCTCAAACGTGCTGCGCAACACGAGAATGAACCTCACTGGTTCTTGAGGAAGCTCAAACGTGCTGCGTAACACGAGAATGAACCTCATTGGTTCTTGTGAGAACAAGAACACGAGAATGAACCTCATTGGTTCTTGCTGAATCTCAATTGAGCTGCGTAACACGAGAATGAAACTCATTGGTTCTTGAGGAAGCTCACACGAGCTGTGTAACACAAGAATGAACCTCACTGGTTCTTGCTGAAGCTCAAACGAGCTGTGTAACACAAGTATGAACCTCATTGGTTCTTGAGGAAGCTCAAACGTGCTGCGTAACACGAGAATGAACCTCATTGGTACTTGCTGAAGCTCAAACGTGCTGCGTAACATGAGAATGAACCTCATTGCTTCTTGCGGAAGCTCAAACGTGCTGCGTAACACGAGACTGAACCTCATTGGTTCTTGCTGAAGCTCAAATGAGCTGTGTAACACGAGAATGAACCTCATTGGTTCTTGCTGAAGCTCAAACGTGCTGCGTAACACGAGAATGAACCTCATTGGTTCTTGAGGAAGCTCAAACGTGCTGCGTAACACGAGAATGAACCTCATTGCTTCTTGTGGAAGCTCAAACGTGCTGCGCAACACGATAATTAACCTCATTGGTTCTTGAGGAAGCTCAAACGTGCTGCGTAACACGAGAATGAACCTCATTGGTTCTTGAGGAAGCTCAAACGTGCTGCATAACATGAGAATGAACCTCATTGGTTCTTGAGGAAGCTCAAACGTGCTGCGTAACACGAGAATGAAACTCACTGGTTCTTGCTGAAGCTCAAACGAGCTGTGTAACACAAGTATGAACCTCATTGGTTCTTGCTGAAGCTCAAACGTGCTGCGTAACACGAGAATGAACCTCATTGGTACTTGCTGAAGCTCAAACGTGCTGCGTAACATGAGAATGAACCTCATTGCTTCTTGCGGAAGCTCAAACGTGCTGCGTAACACGAGAATGAACCTCATTGGTTCTTGAGGAAGCTCAAACGTGCTGCGTAACACGAGAATGAACCTCATTGGTACTTGCTGAAGCTCAAACGTGCTGCGTAACACGAGAATGAACCTCATTGCTTCTTGCGGAAGCTCAAACGTGCTGCGTAACACGAGAATGAACCTCATTGGTTCTTGCTCAAGCTCAAATGAGCTGTGTAACACGAGAATGAACCTTATTGGTTCTTGCTGAAGCTCAAACGTGCTGCGCAACACGAGAATGAACCTCACTGGTTCTTGAGGAAGCTCAAACGTGCTGCGTAACACGAGAATGAACCTCATTGGTTCTTGTGAGAACAAGAACACGAGAATGAACCTCATTGGTTCTTGCTGAATCTCAATTGAGCTGCGTAACACGAGAATGAAACTCATTGGTTCTTGAGGAAGCTCACACGAGCTGTGTAACACAAGAATGAACCTCACTGGTTCTTGCTGAAGCTCAAACGAGCTGTGTAACACAAGTATGAACCTCATTGGTTCTTGAGGAAGCTCAAACGTGCTGCGTAACACGAGAATGAACCTCATTGCTTCTTGCGGAAGCTCAAACGTGCTGCGTAACACGAGACTGAACCTCATTGGTTCTTGCTGAAGCTCAAATGAGCTGTGTAACACGAGAATGAACCTCATTGGTTCTTGCTGAAGCTCAAACGTGCTGCGTAACACGAGAATGAACCTCATTGGTTCTTGAGGAAGCTCAAACGTGCTGCGTAACACGAGAATGAACCTCATTGCTTCTTGTGGAAGCTCAAACGTGCTGCGCAACACGAGAATTAACCTCATTGGTTCTTGAGGAAGCTCAAACGTGCTGCGTAACACGAGAATGAACCTCATTGGTTCTTGAGGAAGCTCAAACGTGCTGCATAACATGAGAATGAACCTCATTGGTTCTTGAGGAAGCTCAAACGTGCTGCGTAACACGAGAATGAAACTCACTGGTTCTTGCTGAAGCTCAAACGAGCTGTGTAACACAAGTATGAACCTCATTGGTTCTTGCTGAAGCTCAAACGTGCTGCGTAACACGAGAATGAACCTCATTGGTACTTGCTGAAGCTCAAACGTGCTGCGTAACATGAGAATGAACCTCATTGCTTCTTGCGGAAGCTCAAACGTGCTGCGTAACACGAGAATGAACCTCATTGGTTCTTGAGGAAGCTCAAACGTGCTGCGTAACACGAGAATGAACCTCATTGGTACTTGCTGAAGCTCAAACGTGCTGCGTAACACGAGAATGAACCTCATTGCTTCTTGCGGAAGCTCAAACGTGCTGCGTAACACGAGAATGAACCTCATTGGTTCTTGCTCAAGCTCAAATGAGCTGTGTAACACGAGAATGAACCTTATTGGTTCTTGCTGAAGCTCAAACGTGCTGCGTAACACGAGAATGAACCTCATTGGTTCTTGAGGAAGCTCAAACGTGCTGCATAACAGAAGAATGAACCTCATTGCTTCTTGTAGAAGCTCAAACGTGCTGTGTAACACAAGAAGGAACCTTATTGGTTCTTGAGGAAGCTCAAACGTGCTGCGTAACACGAGAATGAACCTCATTGGTTCTTGAGGAAGCTCAAACGTGCTGCGTAACACAAGAATGAACCTCATTGGTTCTTGCTGAATCTCAATTGAGCTGTGTAACACGAGAATGAACCTCATTGGTTCTTGAGGAAGCTCAAACGAGCTGCGCAACATGAGAATGAACCTCATTGGTTCTTGAGGAAGCTCAAACGTGCTGCGTAACACGAGAATGAACCTCATTGGTTCTTGAGGAAGCTCAAACGTGCTGCGTAACACGAGAATGAACCTCATTGGTTCTTGCTGAATCTCAAACGTGCTGCGTAACACGAGAATGAACCTCATTGCTTCTTGCGGAAGCTCAAACGTGCTGCGTAACACGAAAATGAACCTCATTGGTTCTTGCTGAAGCTCAAATGGGCTGTGTAACACAAGAATGAACCTCATTGGTTCTTGCTCAAGCTCAAACGTGCTGCGTAACACAAGAATGAACCTCATTGCTTCTTGCGGAAGCTCAAACGTGCTGTGTAACACAAGAATGAACCTCATTGGTTCTTGCTGAAGCTCAAACGTGCTGTGTAACACAAGAATGAACCTTATTGGTTCTTAAGGAAGCTCAAACGTGCTGTGTAACACAAGAATGAACCTCATTGGTTCTTGAGGAAGCTCAAACGTGCTGCGTAACACGAGAATGAACCTCATTGGTTCTTGAGGAAACTCAAACGTGCTGCGTAACACGAGAATGAACCTCATTGGTTCTTGAGGAAGCTCAAACGTGCTGCGTAACAAGAATGTACCTCATTGGTTCTTTCTGAAGCTCAAACGTGCTGTGTAACACAAGAATGAACCTCATTGGTTCTTGCTGAAGCTCAAACGTGCTGTGTAACACAAGAATGAACCTTATTGGTTCTTAAGGAAGCTCAAACGTGCTGTGTAACACAAGAATGAACCTCATTGGTTCTTGAGGAAGCTCAAACGTGCTGCGTAACACGAGAATGAACCTCATTGGTTCTTGAGGAAGCTCAAACGTGCTGCGTAACACGAGAATGAACCTCATTGGTTCTTGAGGAAGCTCAAACGTGCTGCGTAACACAAGAATGAACCTCATTGCTTCTTGCGGAAGCTCAAATGTGCAGAAATGGTTCAGAAAATGCTGTTAAAATGCTTCCAAATTCAGCTCCAAATGAAACATTCATAGATTTTTTACCCTAAAAATAAGGGGCATATTCCTTATTTTTGGAATTCTGTTGTGCTGCAAAAGTTACGTACTTCCCCTTAAACTTGATGAGTTGTGATGGCTCCTCTCTGAAGTGAATGATTGTCATATGATGCTTTTGTTTATTTATGCATATGACAAGCAATCAAATATCTCTAGGTTTTTGTGAAAGCAAAAGCACATGCATGAAAAACTGCACTGCACTTACACACGAACAAACCACCCCACAATCAGCCTTCACACTAAACCTTCATGCAGCCTTCGTCCGAACTCAGTGCTTCTCGCCAAAGCGAAAACGAAACACTATAAAACACCATTTAGCCTTGTCATGATGTCATCGTCCCTCTACTCATTTTAACTTATCAGCTCTACATTTAATGACTCAGCAGAGGCTGAGAGCGCTTACTTCGGGCCAATAAATTCAAGCAGAGGAGCTTTGAGTTATTTTGATGACCTTGCTCCTTCCTTTTCGCTTTGCATGGCACCATGCTGCAAACACCAACCGTTTCAGGCTCCAGGGAGGGTCATGCACCTCTGAACACATCTGACCGGAAACTTTATAACAGTGGTGACCTTGGAATCAACCTAATCGTGAAGAAGGACAGGAAAAAATGAAAGAAAAGAAAATACTAGAGACTGGTTCCCTCACATGGCATAACCATATATTAATGATAAACAGGCCATAGTGAGACCTAGCAAAGAGAAATTATATTTAACTCTTTCCCTGCCATGTTTTCACTGTTATACGGTAGGGGGCGCTATTACACATCTTCTGAAAGAGTAGAGAATCTCCTGATCAAAACACATGCGAAGAAGCAGCAGAAACAAGTGATAGCATATGTAATCATATGCATGTGTAAAATAATGCTATCATTGACATTAAACAGCATATAAATCAAAACTGCCTAATGTTACTGAATGAAATGTCGACCCAGGACGAGCTATAGGACTGTGAAGCTTTGGGGTGTTGACTCGATCTACTCCATCTGTGTTTTGATCATCATTCTGAATCTGATCCATACGTAGTCTTTGACAAAAACACGATTTTCTCAACATGTTGCTTTTTTTATGACACCCACATTCAAGTGTTGATAAAAAAGAATGCATGACGCTAGAACAAGAATAAACTAGAATAATTTTTTTTAAAACATTTTTTTAAAAGCAGAGGCTCTCTTCTTTCTTTTGATATATTGCATGATCAGAACAAAATATTCTAGAGCCATGAAATTCTTGTGAAAATGATCAAAAATGCTGGCGCTGGTTGGCAACTTTTTTTTTTAAAACGCTGACAGGGAAAGAGTTAACAATCATACAAACACACATTCTATGTAGGATTAAATTATTTAAATTATATAATTATTTGTGCTTATGCTTTTGGTTTAAGTATAAACAAGGTGGCAACAGGATGAATTAAAATTATTTAAATTAAGTTATATTAAAATGATCTAACTTAATTAAAATGTTAAAAATCAAGGTGTCAACTGAAAATATATATTTTTTAATTAACTGTTATTTTATACGTTTATAAGTTAAGAACTGTATATTTAATACATAATTATTATTATCATTATGTATTAAATATCCAGTTCTTAACTTATAAACGTATAAAATAACAGTTAATTAACCATTGTTAGTGTAACGGACATGAATGATACTTCAAATTGTGCAGTTGAGTAGAGGTGTGCTTTAACTTTCTAACCAATCAGACGTTCCATCCACATATTTTTATGCAAATTTTGAGGTAAATGCTGCATGAAAACACCAAAATGTGAAGAACAATTCCAAAAAAACAAATGCTCAGTGGATACATTTTTTGGTTACACTTTATTTTAAGGTGACAGTCACATTGTTCTTACTCAGATAAGTACTGAGTAATATTAATTAACTACATGTACTGACTATAGAGTTACGGTTAGGGTTAGGGTTTGGTTTAAGGTTAGTTACTTATGTAATTATGCGTAATTATGCATAATTTACTGTTATTACTATTGTAAGTACATGTAGTAACGTGATAATAAAGAGTGTATAGTTACATTTCCATTCCACAAAAGGTTCTTTATAGATTTTTAAAATGTTCTTTATACTAAGAAAAAATGGTTCTTTTAAGAACTGATCACTGAAAGGTTCTTTTGGGGAACCAAAAATGGTTCTTCTATAGCATCACTGCGAAAACTCCCTTTTTTAACAGTGTACGTCACCTTAAAATAAAGTGTTACCCATTTTTTATTCCATAAGAAAACAAACTATTTTCTAAATGCATTTTTAGATGCACATAAAAAAGTCATGTGACTTTGCAAGACATAAAATGTCATGTGACCAAATAATTCACTCAGCGAAGAAAGTATCACTGGATCAATATCATTACACAGGATCTCATTTCAAAAATGCCAAAGCAAAAGCCAACACCCAGCAACCATATAGCAACATCAAATCATCATGGTGAACATCACTCACATTTACTTCAGAAAATAGTTAGTAGAGGTTGGTTGGTTTGGGCTGCGCCCAGTAGTTGGCACAGATTTTCCCTGGTAAGCAAACATTTTCAGAAAGACTCTTTTTAGTTTTCTGGAGACGGTTCCCCATCATAATCTTTGAACAAACGAAGCAAAGAAAACAAAACGTCAAAAACCACAATTTATTGCCGCTGCCCTTTAAAAGGCTCTCTCTGTTCTGGCCAGCAGCGGCTCAGCGTTTACACTCGATTTCTACTCCTGGATGGCAGGATAGTAAGATATCTCTCTGTCAATTCAGTTCATTTACAAGCTCTCCGCCCCCCCGAACCCTGTCTGACATCACTCGCTAGTTGAACTTTACTATACCAATGCGTCGTTTACTCAAGTGTGGCGTTTTACTATCAGAAGTGCTATTAGAGGAGAAAGAAGTCTCCTTGCGGTTTATAGGGCTTGGGTAAGAGTTTCAGAAGTTGGTAGAACAAAAATATGGGCATTTGTTATGCAACCATGTGAGAAAAGAAGGAACAGCAAGTTGCCTGAAGGTTTAACTGAGCTATTAAATAACTCGCCATATTGTTAGCAGCCTATTTAGAAGGGCTGCACTCTTGTTTGGGAGTTTAAATTACCATTCAGGGTATGAAATGGGGATCTGGTACTTAAAGGGGGGTATCGAGTAGCTCAAGCCCTCCCGTTATAGCCCCTAAACTGGCCTGCTTGATGTCTTCTCCTCTGGAACGGCATTGTCCCACGTTGGTGTACCGTTAGTGTTGCATTTGGGAGCTGTTTTCTGCCACTGTAAAGAGTCAGATGGGACACTCAATGAAAAACAGGCAGCGGTAATAAAATAGCAACTAAACAAGGAACCACTGAGTAGCGTCGGCCTCCTACAGCGCTACAGGGAGCAGAGTGCAACTCAGATGCCCACAGCCAAACCAGAGCATGTCTACAAACTGTAAACAGATGCGTGCAAATCCATACCGTGTTTAAAGAGGTTGAAAGTGGCCATTGGGATTGTTTAATCGTTTATTAATAACCTGCAGTGTCATATTTTTGAAATTAAAAGATTATTGGAGTGCATGTTACAAGAAAATATGGTAACACTTTATTTCGATGGTCCACTTTAGACATTATACTAACTTTAAGTAACGTTGCAACTACATGTCAACTAACTCTCATTAGAGTATTAGTAGACTGTCTGCTTAATATCTGCTAACACTTTATTTTGATGCTCCCCAACAGACATAAGTAACTGACTATAAGTAACTTTACAACTACATGTCAACTTATTCTACTAACCCAAACCCTAACCTGACAGTCTACTAATCCTCTAATGAGAGTTAGTTGACATGTAGTTGCAAAGTTACTTATAGTTAGATAGTGTCTAAAGTGGACCATCGAAATAAAGTGTAACTGAAAATACAATTTCAGTCTTCCCACTTTAAAATTTCACATTTAATTCAATGTGTTGCCATTTCTTTGCAAAATTTACTAGAATTTTTTTTGAGTGAAAATGGTTTCAAAGTAAATCATACACCAATTATTTTTTCGGTGTGGCAACAATATGGAGATAACATGGTCTCAGTGATGCACTGTAAAAAAACATCCTGTTAAATTTACAGTAAAAAAAGAGAGCTGGTGGCCATAAAAAATACTGTGACAATGTTCCCGAATTACAGGATGCTTGTATATTTTACAAAATAAAACTGTTTATTTCATTAAAGGCACAATATGTAATTTTCGCCGCTAGAGGTCACTTGTTCAAAACAAAGGCGTAGCTTGATGACGCCTCGTGGAATCATGGGAGTTGTTGTCTTCAACTCTACAGCCAGTGGAAAAGAATCTGATGGGACTCGGGCAGAAATCATATTCATGGATGAGCTAATGTATTAAAGATTTATTACCGTTACTGTAGTATGAAGCAGGGTGAGGCTGAACGAGGCGCTGGAGCGATTGCTAATGAGAGACGAGTGCGACACACGGCTCGAGAGCAGTGGAGCTTTTATTCTGCCGCAGACGAGCGCTTCCGCTTCTTCCGCTCATGCGTATGTGGGGGAACGCAGCGCTGTTTTATCATATTACACACATTTGAGTGTGTTAAAGTTATGTCATAATGCTACTCTGTGTGTTCGCTCGGCGCTACTATAAGACATTTGTTCACACTGCAGTGAGCTAGATTGATATCAGGCATGGTAAAACATGGTACTCGCGGTAAATCAAGAACACCAGATTTAAACAATAAGGCTAACTGTGTTGAGTTGTAGAACAATGATTAGTTTTCTGTCAATTAATGAATCCAAACAGTTGCTCACCTGTCTAATAAAACACATCATATATTAAAGCGTCTTTGGTGTTTCCATGGTTTCTACAAAATAAAACTGGAAATCGAGGGTAACGCGGGTATGATGTCATTGATAGGCGATGCACGGTCCGTGTCCTGGTTAAAATTGCTTATTTCTCTGGATTTAAACATTCTTGGAAACATTTGGGATAATGCAAGTACACAAGCCAACAAAATATATAACATTGTTCTAGTGGTTTTTAAATATTTTTACATATCTCATCTTACATATTGTGCCTTTAAGTGATATAATGCTGTACCAAAATCTGCATTTTACCTTACCACCATAATAATGCAGGTGACACATTAGAAAGCCACATTCAAGTCTGTTCATAAAAATGTCCATTACTCATATCAAGGTCATAAACACAAAGACAAAACACCATCAACACACATGACACTAATAAACAATGCAATACACTTTAATTGAATAACAGAAAATGCAACACAATGTACATTACTGATAACATAAGGAGAAACAAAATTTATATTATTCAAATATAATATGTAATATTGGACCCACTTTATATTAGGTGGCCTTAACTACTATGTACTAACATTTAAATTAATAATTTGATACAATGCACTTATTGTGTACATATATGTTTTTACATTGTACTTACATTTAAAAAAATTACCTGCATGTAATTACATCTGTAATTAATTTCTGTAATTACATTTATAATTACACTGTTGACACTTCCCTTACACCTAGCCCTACCCTTAAACTTACCACCACACCTGTCCCTAACTTGACCCGTATCCCACCTCAATATCAGCAAAAGTGTTTTGCAATACAATATAAACACAATAAGTACATTGTACTTATTTTTTTGATGTAAGTACATAGTAGTTAAGGCCACCTAATATAAAGTGGGACCGTAATATTTATACAAAATATAGTTATGTGTGATGTCACACAGGGACATTTACTGTTTTTCACCATATATTATATGGTAATTAATAGTTTTAACTTCCATAAACCATACATTTGAAAGTATTTCACAGTACAATTACATATAATGCAATACTGAACCATTTATAATTTTTCACTGTATATGTTAAATTATCTTACACTTAACCAAAGGTTTTTACTGTAGCGTTTTATACTATTTTTCCATAAATATTACAAACATTTTGTACAGTGCATGAACAATCATATGAAATAAAATAAAAAATCATAAATGCCTTTTGCACTCGGCACTGCAGTAAAATATCCCTTACTACAAAAATTACTGTTTTGCTAAAATACCATAGTAACAGCAATTACTTTTACTACTGTAAAACCTCAATAAATTAGCATGGGATATTCTTTAAACAGAGCTAGACACTTTCAGAATCTTTCTGCCATTGTTTAATTTATTTTTTTATGACAGTAGTGACTAATACCGAGTTACCACAGTTTTATTGTAGTAACTATAACTGCAACTGTGGTATTTTGGCAGAAACTATGGTTGCCAAGGTCAATTTTTCTTTGGAAAGGAGTTTAAAAAATCTCTCCCAACCACAGTTTATACCAAAAATGCTGCCTTACAGTTATTGTTAATAGTGTAAAACCACAGTAGATTAATATGGGATGTTCCTGAAACAGTGTGAGTTTCATTTTGTTTAGTTTTTCATGTCAGAGGTGAGTTTTTTGTATAATAAGTGTAGGCCTTTCACTTCAGGTTTCATATGGTGACGTGGCTTGTCTAATAAATCATACGCTCCTTCGATAAGATAATCAAATCGAGGCGTTATGAGGCTAAGCCATATTGCGGTAGTAAGTCGAATGATTTATAGAGGCTGATAAATTGCTGAGCGTTTCATTAGCCACACGCCTCTCAACAGCACTTAACTTACACCTCGTGCATTACATGCGCTTTCACAAATAGGCCTGTTATGCTTCGCAATTAGCGCTGAGTGAGTGTTGCACAGCTTCGGGCACCGCGTCAGATCTGGCGGTCTCTCTGAGCCCCTTAAACCCTGCGCAGCGTTTGCCGAGTTGTTATTGTGTTACCAAATACATGAAAGATATGAGGTCAGCGCTGCGTGTTGTGTACAGGGCCCGCAGTGGCTGCCAAGCAAAACACGCGTGGCCGAGCCACCGTTTAGTCCAAGCTAAGCCACGCATACAAACACGTTCCCGCCAGTGGCGTCGAGTCGCATTTCAGCATCTCGGCTTTCAGCACCAAAGTCTGTTAATTGATTCTCTGTAGAGTAATTGTGTGATATACAATTTCGCGGCGAGATGTCGAAGTAATTGGTGGTGTTGGAGCGGCTGTTGGCAGCACATCATGCTTTCAGGGAAAATTTGTGTGTTCAGAGAGCAAGAGTGAGAGAAAAGCATTTTATGCGTTGAAATACCCTAATCATTGTGTCTCAAATTAGCTCACGGCCTCAAAACTAGAGGCTGGTGCAACTGGAAAACGTTAAAATCACTGCTGACTGTGTCAGCCCTGGTTTTAAGGGGTGCGTGTGCGAGCACCAATGGCAGGTTAGTGTCTCTCGGATGTGTTTGTGTGCTGGTTTTTATTAGGAAGGGCGTTTATGACATGTCTTTCCACCTAAGCATGACAGGCCGCGAGCCAGGAAACTCTGAACAAATGCATCCACTTCTTTGTTTCTATGTGGTGTACAACTGAATAGCAGCATGTGTGAGGCTTTAGCGTCTTCACACATATTCTGAAGTACAAGATTGTGAGACGAGATTCACTCAAGCAACCACACAGAACAGTGTAGAAAATGTCAACTGTGGTTTACTATATGAATGGGCATTCTTAGTGAATATTAGTGGAAACGCACTGTATTTTTAGTTTGTATACACACTACTGTCTGAAAGTTTGGGGTCTGTAAGATTTTTTTTTTTAAAGTCTCTCATGCTCACTAAGGCTGCATTTATTTGATAAAAATACAGTAAAAACAGTAATATTATGAAATATTATTATAATTTAAAATAGCCGTTTTCTATGTGAATATATTGTAAAATGTAATTTATTTCTGTGATGAAAGCTGAATTTTCAGCATCATTACTCCAGTCTTCAGTGTCACATGATCCTTCAGAAATCATTCTGATATGTGGATTTGAAACATTTCTTATTAATATCAATGTTGAAAACAGTTGAGCTGCTTCATATCTTTGTGGAAACCTTGATACATTTTTTCAGGATTCTTTCATTTATTTGATATAGAAATCTTTTCTAACATTATAAATATCTGTCTATTTTGATCAATTTAATGCATCCTTGCAGAATAAACTTATTCAAACCCTCATCCTTCCTTCGCAGTTTGTAACAAATTTTTCCATTGCGGGCCAAAATGACCAGAAGCCCTAAAATTATACTTAACTTTGATTATTATTATTTTTTTTTATTTAGCTTTAAATTACTAGATTTTTATCAATAAATAATAAATAAATAATAATTTAAGCACATTCTTCAGAATTAAATTCAAAATAACTCACAATTTAATGCATAACCCTTTTAATTCAGCTCAGAATATCTCACATTGGGTGTCTTTGCCGACCTCTTGTGGAAAAATAATAATATAAGATGATATTTCATGACTCTTATAGCTCTATATGGAGCAAATGAGCCGTTCCGCTGGGTCCTCAAGTCAGTTGCTCTTCAGTATGCATTCAGATACACATGTAGACATTATAAAATCAGTTTTCGTTTAAGTTTTAGCATTTTTAGGTTTTTCTATGTGTACTGAAGCATTCCTTACATTCCATTCATTCCTAAGGGGGTCAGATTGACCCGCGAGGGAAGGAATTGTTACTTTTTTTTAATTTCAAACCACAAGACTCCTCGAATCCAGTCCATTTTTTGTGTGTGTATTCGTGGTTCAAGTGTGACAAAAGTCCTAGGGTCTTGGAGCACTCCGATGAACACTCAATTTTGTACATTTTTAAAAAAATGAGTTTCGGGTCAAAATGACCCGAGGGAAGGATGAGGGTTAAAAAAAAATCTTACTGACCCCAATTATGTGTGTAGTGCCATGAAGTCTACAGGGAAAATGTATTGAAATTTTTTTTGATACGCATCTGATTATGGTGGCAAAGATCTGAACTGAAAATGTCAGATTCAATGTGACATCCAAAAATCAGATCTGTGTCAAATCTGAGGGTAAAAATCTAATTTGGGCCACATTTATCTGTAATCTGTGGGTGGATATGAGGTGAAATGTTGCATTTATACCACCTCTAAAAATAATAATACAGCCTGAGTGCCACATAGCTGAGCGGTACCCTTATACTCACTTGGGAAACTGGGTGGACCTAAATGACCTTTGCAGTCAACTGAAACCCATAGCACTCCAAGATTCAACAAGGCATGTTGTGAGTAGCTCTAGTGTCAATACTGGCCCTGCCAAACATCCTCGCCATAACTTTGGCCAACCTTACACAGCATGCCGAGTTCCGAGATTTGACTTGCGAGAGAGCGTTGGAATTGTTTGCCAGTGTTTTGCTGTTTATGATGCCCTGGGGCGTTTGTTTTGAGAGCTATAAACTAATGCAAATTTAATTTGAAGTCAACCAATTAAAGAAGTATTAGGATCAGTGCTAACCTTTCTTCACCTTGCACCAACGGTTCGAGAGGGAATTCGTTTGTCGACCTTTCCAAGATTCCTTTTTAGTGTGAAACATTCGAGATAGCCATGATGTTGCCCGCCTCAATCCTACATGACTAAGAACAAAGCTATGCTATTGCTCATGGCTAATGTCCCTCTTGCTCAACTGGTAGAGATACCAATAGCAATACAAATCACTTACTGGAAAATTGTACATGTTGAATGCTGCTTTAGATAAGTGTTTGCCAAATTAATTATTGTACTGTAAATGTTTATGGGTTAGCAATGCATACTCAAGGGTGAAATAGATCTTGGCTCTGGGAACTGCATGTTATAAAGGTAATAGTGATGCATTTCAATTGATGTTTCCCCCATTAAAAAACATTTCCCTTTATCATGAAATTTTGTGACTTCTATTACATTATCTGTCTAAAAAAAACGGTTTGACCCCACATATTGAAAATGAATGAGAAAGAGTTTTTTTTAATATACACTTTTCAATAAAATCAATAAACCCCAACAAAAAAAAAATTAATGACACAGAAATGAAGGCCTTGTACTACACCACAAATGCAATGTGGAACAAACATACTCACACACATGCACACACAGGTGTGAATGCAACATACAGCATTTTTATAAAATTTGGTGAATAAAATCAACCATAAATGCAGATTACAGATATGAAGGGGTGCAAGGTAGCCCTGACACACATGCACATGCACACACACGCGCACACACACACATGTTGAGTTTTATGGGGACTTTCCATAGACATAATGTTTTTTATACTGTATAAACTGTATATTTTATCCCCTTACACTAACCCTACCCCTAAACCTACCCATCATAGGAAACATTCTGCATTTTTACATTTTCAAAAAACATCACTTAGTATGAATTATAAGCTGTTTTCCTCATGGGGACCAAAAAAATGTCCCCACAAAGACAAGGATTTCGGATATTGCCATCTTTGTGGGAACATTTTGTCCCCATAACGTAGGGTTTACCAGGCCACACACACACACACACACACACACACGCATACACACACACACACACACACACATACACACTATCTGACTTGTCATTTTGTGGCAACTTATGTGGCCAAATTTATGCAACATTACTGCAAAAAATACTGTTCAGAAGACTTAAAATACAGGGAGTGCAGAATTATTAGGCAAATGAGTATTTTGACCACATCATCCTCGTTATGCATGTTGTCTTACTCCAAGCTGTATAGGCTGGAAAGCCTACTACCAATTAAGCATATTAGGTGATGTGCATCTCTGTAATGAGAAGGGGTGTGGTCTAATGACATCAACACCCTATATCAGGTGTGCATAATTATTAGGCAACTTCCTTTCCTTTGGCAAAATGGGTCAAAAGAAGGACTTGACAGGCTCAGAAAAGTCAAAAATAGTGAGATATATTGCAGAGGGATGCAGCAGTCTTAAAATAGCCAAGCTTCTGAAGCGTGATCATCGAACAATCAAGCGTTTCATTCAAAATAGTCAACAGGGTCGCAAGAAGCGTGTGGAAAAACCAAGGCGCAAAATAACTGCCCGTGAACTGAGAAAAGTCAAGCGTGCAGCTGCCAAGATGCCACTTGCCACCAGTTTGGCCATATTTCAGAGCTGCAACATCACTGGAGTGCCCAAAAGCACAAGGTGTGCAATACTCAGAGACATGGCCAAGGTAAGAAAGGCAGAAAGTCGACCACCACTGAACAAGACACACAAGCTGAAACGTCAAGACTGGGCCAAGAAATATCTCAAGACTGATTTTTCTAAGGTTTTATGGACTGATGAAATGAGAGTGAGTCTTGATGGGCCAGATGGATGGGCGTGGCTGGCAAGAAAGGGTATAAAAGAAGAAAATCTAATGATATGGCCTCCTTGTTCACCTGATCTGAACCCCATTGAGAACCTGTGGTCCATCATCAAATGTGCGATTTACAAGGAGGGAAAACAGTACACCTCTCTGAACAGTGTCTGGGAGGCTGTGGTTGCTGCTGCACGCAATGTTGATGGTGAACAGATCAAAACACTGACAGAATCCATGGATGGCAGGCTTTTGAGTGTCCTTGCAAAGAAAGGTGGCTATATTGGTCACTGATTTGTTTTTGTTTGGTTTTTGAATGTCAGAAATGTATATTTGTGAATGTTGAGATGTTATATTGGTTTCACTGGTAAAAATAAATAATTGAAATGGGTATAAATTTGTTTTTTGTTAAGTTGCCTAATAATTATGCACAGTAATAGTCACCTGCACACACAGATATCCCCCTAAAATAGCTAAAACTAAAAACTACTTAAAATATTGATACAAAAATATTCAGCTTTGATATTAATGAGTTTTTTGTGTTCATTGAGAACATGGTTGTTGTTCAATAATAAAATTAATCCTCAAAAATACAACTTGCCTAATAATTCTGCACTCCCTGTAAATGACAAATTTTGTAAAAACACCCATTTTAATGTATTTTATAATGTTTAAAATATTTATTTTCAAAACAAATGAATGGATGTATGGGCCTCTGCTGGACATACACTCACCTAAAGGATTATTAGGAACACCATACTAATACTGTGTTTGACCCCCTTTCGCCTTCAGAACTGCCTTAATTCTACGTGGCATTGATTCAACAAGGTGCTGAAAGCATTCTTTAGAAATGTTGGCCCATATTGATAGGATAGCATCTTGCAGTTCATGGAGATTTGTGGGATGCACATCCAGGGCACGAAGCTCCCGTTTCACCACATCCCAAAGATGCTCTATTGGGTTGAGATCTGGTGACTGTGGGGGCCATTTTAGTACAGTGAACTCATTGTCATGTTCAAGAAACCAATTTGAAATGATTCGAGCTTTGTGACATGGTGCATTATCCTGCTGGAAGTAGCCATCAGAGGATGGGTACATGGTGGTCATAAAGGGATGGACATGGTCAGAAACAATGCTCAGGTAGGCCGTGGCATTTAAACGATGCCCAATTGGCACTAAGGGGCCTAAAGTGTGCCAAAAAAACATCCCCCACACCATTACACCACCACCACCAGCCTGCACAGTGGTAACAAGGCATGATGGATCCATGTTCTCATTCTGTTTACGCCAAATTCTGACTCTACCATCTGAATGTCTCAACAGAAATCGAGACTCATCAGACCAGGCAACATTTTTCCAGTCTTCAACTGTCCAATTTTGGTGAGCTCGTGCAAATTGTAGCCTCTTTTTCCTATTTGTAGTGGAGATGAGTGGTACCCGGTGGGGTCTTCTGCTGTTGTAGCCCATCCGCCTCAAGGTTGTGCGTGTTGTGGCTTCACAAATGCTTTGCTGCATACCTCGGTTGTAACGAGTGGTTATTTCAGTCAAAGTTGCTCTTCTATCAGCTTGAATCAGTCGGCCCATTCTCCTCTGACCTCTAGCATCAACAAGGCATTTTCGCCCACAGGACTGCCGCATACTGGATGTTTTTCCCTTTTCACACCATTCTTTGTAAACTCTCGAAATGGTTGTGCGTGAAAATCCCAGTAACTGAGCAGATTGTGAAATACTCAGACCGGCCCGTCTGGCACCAACAACCATGCCACGCTCAAAATTGCTTAAATCACCTTTCTTTCCCATTCTGACATTCAGTTTGGAGTTCAGGAGATTGTCTTGACCAGGACCACACCCCTAAATGCATTGAAGCAACTGCCATGTGATTGATTAGATAATTGCATTAATGAGAAATTGAACAGGTGTTCCTAATAATCCTTTAGGTTAGTGTATATGGCCATTACATTTTTTTCTAGCTGCAATTCCTACATTTTGTCTCTAACCAGCAGATGGCAGGATTCTGTCCCTAACACCTAGATCAATATCCAGAGACAACTTATATTTAGTTTAGATCATCATTAAAGTATTTTTTCATAAAAATGTAATATTTCATATGCAGGGTAATGGTGTACTTTAGGAATAATGTTGTAAATATGTAAAAAAAAATACACATTTATCATTTTTTT
Source organism: Rhinogobio ventralis (assembly GCA_039654625.1). Taxonomy (NCBI): domain Eukaryota; kingdom Metazoa; phylum Chordata; class Actinopteri; order Cypriniformes; family Gobionidae; genus Rhinogobio; species Rhinogobio ventralis. Next base: position 37,950,132 of record CM077205.1, on the reverse strand, counting down.
TATTCACTTCTCAACTATAGATTTATGCTGTGTTTTGGGGGATATACATTACTTTTTTACCTATTTACCACAAAATTACTCTATACCATTAGCTTGCATATGAAATATTAATTTATTCTGAAAAAATTACATTAATGATGATCGAAATTAAAGCTGTAGTCCATAAGTTTTGCCTCTTTGTCGGCATCTCTGTTTGAAACCTGCAATTGCAGTTATTTGTGGAATTATCATCTTTATGTGGGTTGTGCATTGGCGCGGCTCCTCAGTGTGAATGAATCTAATGTTTTGAGGAGTGTGTGTGGCTGTCAGTACTGGATACTGTACTTCAGAATGACAGATTCTACATCACTTTTGTTCTGACCAACTGAGAAATAAAACATTACAATAAATCACGCTACCAACGGTGATTAAATCTAATGATCGCTTAGCTCATATCACATCAAACCGTGCAAATTATTATTATTGTTATACTTTGTTCTCAAACTGTTAATTTTAACAACATCAGCATTGCGTGACCACGTGTATTTAGTGTGTATTAGCGTTATCTGTAGAGTTCAATTTCTGTACAGTCTAATTGTCACTGATGATTGTCGTTTGGACATCGTTTCTGGATTACAATCCACCATTAAAATGATACATTTAATTATTCCAGCTGCTGTGAGAAAAGGCTATAAATAATCCGCCACCTGCAGCATCCTCACATGCAGCCGGACTCCTCCTTTATGTATACAGACGTGACGTAATGATGAAAAGACAAACAGCGCCATGCTTGAATTTCCAGTGGAAATCCCCCAGTACCACTCAAGTTATAACACATTATTACAAGCTTATTGTTGTGAATCAGGCTAAGGTAAGGATACCGTTTTGAACACTGGCTGGTTATGTACTTGCTCAAATTGATTTTGGATCATTTTTAACTAAAAAAAAGTTATGGACTACAGCTTTAAATATGAGTTGTCTCTGGATATTGATATCTAGGTGTTAGAGGCAGAATTCTGACATCTGCTGGTTAGAAGAATACCTGTAGGAATTACAGTTTTAGAAATAAAGTGACCATATATATCCAGCAGAGGGCCATAGAGATCCATTCATTTTTCTGGATGTGGCCAACTGCTCCGTGAAAGGTTAACATTTTTTGTTTTTTTGAAGTGTCTGTTTTTGCAATAATGCCATATAAATTTGCAAAAATATAACTAAAATGCCACTAAAAAACAAGAGTCAGATTGTAAAAAATGACTAACTTAATAAGAAAATATGAAAAAAAAAAATGTAAATAAAACCAATAGCAATAAGCAGAAATGAACAGGACAATGTGTGTGTGTGTGTGCATGTTTATGTGATTTATGAGGACACAAATTTGTATAATGACATGGGTATTACACTGGTATTACAACGTAAACGTGGTTTATGAGGACATTTCCTGTGTCCTCATAATAAAAATAGCTTTAAAAACATACTAAACAATGTTTTATTAAAAATGTAAAAATGCAGAATGTTTCCTGTGATGGGTAGGTTTAGGAGTAGGGGTAGTGTGTGTGTGTGTGTGTGTGTGTGTGTGTGATGGGTAGGTTTAGGGGTAGGGGTAGTGTAGGGGGATAGATTGTACAGTTTGTACAGTATAAAAACCATTACGTCAATGGAATGTCCTCATAATGATAGGTGCACCAACACGTGTGTGTGTAAGTGAGTGAGCATGTTTGATCCACATTGCATTTGTGCTCTTGTACCATGCCTTAATTTCTGTGTGAAAATTTTCGGATTTATGCCGGATTTATTGATTTTATTGATAAATAAATAAAAAAAACTATTTTTCTTTCCCATTCATTTTCAATGTGGGGGCCAATTAAATTGATCAAAAGTGACAGTAAATACATTTATAATGTTAGAAAGGATTTTAAACTTTCTATTCATCAAAGAATCCTAAAAAGTTTGAGAAGCAGTGCAACTATTAATAATAATAAATGTCACAATATTTCTGTTTTTACTGTATTTTTACAGTATTTGATCAAATAAATGCAGCCTTTGGTGTACATATATAAGAGACAAAAATGGTTCTGTATTTTCAAATGGAACAGGACATTCATTTTTGTCTGATACACAATGATGAAGTGAAGTTTCACTCATAGTTACGGCAGGCAGAAAACAAAAGAATAGGATGTATCATCAGCAAAACTTGAAATGGCTCAGCGAGGGTAAAAAAAACACTTTTTATGTGCATTATGTGCACCAATGAAACCAGGATTGCATTAGAATTAATAATGTAGGCTTTATATTGTAGACAGTATAAATCATTGCACTGACAATGCCAAGGTCATGGGTTCAGTTCTCAGGGAATGCATGAATTCAGCTGAATGCAATGTACGTAACAACATCATTAAGCTGCACCGACATATGCAATCAATTTTATAATTCGCGAATATCACATATACAACATTACTTTTAAAACAGTTTCAGAACAAGTTTATCCAGCTGTAGTTTGTTATGCTAATTTGTTAACACAGCTGTCAAGAACAAGATGTTCAGTGCTAACACTTGTTTGATTGTTTACATCAGCGGTGACAAAAAGAGTCCATTTGAAAGCACTTCTAGAATGAAATCGCCAACCTTTGAACTCAGGAAATCTTTGCTTGTGGGCACACCTCCACCCTACCTCGCTGCGCCGTACCCCCACTTTATAGCAAGGGTTTATTTTTCTAAGGCTAAACTTTACACACAGGGCAGCTAATTAGGCCTGGGTTTGTTGTTTTACCTCCATCTGTGTCACATGAGTGAAATATAATGATATGTGCTGACCCTTCAACTTTGCATGTGCTGAGTTCTGTCTTTTTATGATATGTGCAACTACTTTTATGGAGAAGGTCACGGTTTTATCTTCAAATTTCGTTATCTCAAATGACAAAACATGATTGGTTTGGTATCTTTGTAGTTTATTTTGGCTTCATAAAAGCCACATTTTTAGACAAGTACTTCAGTCAAGTTAAAAAAAAATTGAAGTATACTTAGGACAAGTCAACATTTGTGAAAACGTGATGTTCCCTTAAAGCGGACCAAGCTGTAGCAACAGCCTTTTCATGCTTTTATGGCTTGTAACCGACTGTGGACACCATACGGTATATTTACAATTTCTTAGTTCCTGTGTGGCCTGCAAACCTTATAGGCCAAATGATGCGTTTCTAGGTGATTCAGGAGTTAAATGCTGGAGAAAGAAATATATACTTGCACAGGTAAAAACATAATGTAGAATATATAAGGCTATTAACATGTTTCACCTCACTGAACTCATTGTGAAAGTTTGAGTAATGGACTCATTCTGCAGAGAAGTGCGCACTTAAAGCTTTTGTATTGACATTTGCTGTGCATGATTGGTCAATATTTTCCTTGCCTTGTTTCCAAAACTTGTCGCCAGTCTGTCCTTCATGCCAAATTGACATACTGACAACGCACACACACACACCCACACTCCCCACACCCACGACGTGCCTAAGCGGGATGGTCGTTGCACATGAACCGACACTCCTTATTTATAGCTCTCTTTCCCAAGGTTTTTCTCACAGGAACGGGAGCAGAGCAGGAATCAAATGTTTCCTCTCCTGTCTTCATCAATCACTCCTTATTAATCCAAACATGCTGGAGAAGGCAGCCCTCGCTTCAGTTGAGGAAAAAGGCCCGCTTTGTTTTCTGTTCTCATTGAGTCAAGCCGGGTTTGAAATGAACCCTCTCAAGGAATCAATGGGTTAAGAGAGGTTAAAGTATAACAGTGTATCGGTGAGGGAAATGTGCATCCAGGTGAGCCATTCATGGATAAAATGGTTAAAGTCTGTGTGCAACTCATCCCTCAAACCCTGTGCTACACAAATGATCAGACTTACAATTTACAATCAAATGAGTGTTATAATTATGATTAGGTGAGAAGTGTATGAATTGTGTTTTGAAATGCAGCATGGAAGCCTGTTTGAGTAAATAATAAAGTAGGTAACTGTGAGATAAAGATTAAAATAAGAAAAATAAAGTAAAACATGTCAGAAATAGTCGCAATGACGAGAAATAATGGTTCAAATGTACGAAATTAAGTCGCAAATGTGTGTTTGCCACAACTTGAGCTACAAATTCACATTTTGAGATATGAAGTCACAATGCCAATAATTAAAGATGCAGATGACGTGAGAAATAAAGTCGCAAATGTGATATAGATGCTATTATGAGAAATTAAGTCACTAACATAAGTTGCAGTTGTGAGATTTAAAGAGAAATATTCAAATATTTCTCTTTAATTAATCAAATACAGTCACAATTATGAGAAATGTCACAAAATGAGTAGCCTAAATTACTTAAGATTAAGTTGCAGTTGTGAGATACAAATTCGTAATTACGAGGAATAAAGTTTCAAATGTAAGAAATTAAGTTGCAAATGTGATATAGATGCTATTATGAGAAATCAAGTCACAAGCGTAAGTTGCAGTTGTGAGATACAAAGTCACATTACGAGAAATAGTCATAAATCAAACAAATACAGTCACAATTATGAGAAATAAAGTCACAAATGCAATGAATAAAGTAAAGAATATGAGAAATAACAATAAAATGAAGGTTCAAATGTAAGATAAGTTGCAGTTGTGAGCAGTGTACTTTTAAAAGTAATGCATTACAATATTGCGTTACTTAGTTACTACACTATTTTTAGCAAATGTAAAGGCCCTTTCACACCAAAAGTGAAATGAATAAGCCTCAGACTGGAGGAAATGCAAATTCATGCCTGTACAGTAGAGGGCGTAGTTAAAAAACAACAACTTTCAGCTGTCCATTCTAGACTGCAAAAGAATAAGTTCAAAATGCTTACTTCAGCAGTTTATCTAAAGTCTTATTTGCTTATTAGTCTGGTTAAAGTGGACCATCGAAGGTCAGCAGCGAAGACATTGGTTAATAAAGGGAGATTAAATGCATAAAGTATGTAATTTATTTGCGTAATTTTAAAGGAAAACTGTCGTCAATAAATGGAAAAACTAAATAACTAGCATTACTTATTTGAGTTACTTTACTAGTTACTTGAAAAAAAAGTAATCTGATTACATAACTCAAATACCCCCAACACTGGTTGAGAGATACAAAGTCACATTTTGAGTGTAAAAAAGTCAAATTGTGAGACATAAATTCACATCTATGACATTAAGTAACAGATGCAAGAAATAAAGTCATGAAATACTTGCAATTATGAGGAACAAAGATGCAAATGTAAGAAATTAAGTTGCAAATGTAAGTTGCAGTTGTGAGATACAAAGTCACATTGGGAGATTTAAAGAGAAATACTCATAAATTAAACAAATACAGTCACAATTATGAGAAATAAAGTCACAAATGCAATGAATAAAGTAAGGAATGTGAGAAATAACAATCAAATAAAGACGCAAACGTAAGATAAACGTAAGATTTTGACATTAAGTAACAGGTGCAAGAAATAAAGTCATGAAATAGTTTTTAATTATGAGGAACAAAGATGCAAATTTAGGAAGTGATGTTGCAAATGTGATGCTATTATGGGAAATAAAGTCACAAACGTAAGTTGCAGTTGTGAATTCAGGTTGATTGGGACACTTTTTGCCATTGAGATGACTGGGAAAAAGTGTCCCATTCAACTTGAATTCACCCTACAAAGTCAAGTCAAGTCACCTTAATTTATATAGCGCTTTTTACACTGCCGATTGTTTCAAAGCAGCTTCACAGTGTTAAACAGGAAAATAATGCAACAGAATTTGATTCGGCCGTACAGCCGCTCTGGAGAAAACGGTGATGTCATCAGCTCATTTCAATTATAATATAGTGTCAATGAAATTTTTGTGTCCCCAAAAAGTCACATTTTGAGAGAAAAAAGTCACATTGTGAGATATAAAGTCAATGACAAGAAATAAAGGTTCAAATGTAAGAAATTAAGTTGCAAATGTTTGATTGTCACAACTTGAGCTACAAATTCACACTATTTTTTTTTCCATACTTCCATACTTTGCTGTCATGACCTCGAGTGAAGCACTAATTCTTTCACAATGAACTGTATGTTGGTCATAAGTCATAAAAAATAGCTTTTAGTCTGTGCATAACATAGAACCAAATATGTTACAGACATCACTGTCCCGTATGAATTCACACAACTGCTTGTTTGTTTTTTCAGGGATGGGTGACATAGGGATGAACAACATTTAGGCAGTTCCAGCTAAGAGGCCAGCTATAATACTAGCATGTTGTAGAGTCCACCTCACCTCCTCCACTGTTTCCTGAAGGCATAAAGGTGAAAGCAGTGAAAGCTAGACAAATATTTCACTGGTAATAACGGTGACATTCTCCTTCCTGAGTTTGGAGTGCAGAAACAGAGGGACTTGTGACACTGAAGTTAAAGCTCCACAGCTATGAGGAAGAACCTCTCACCTAGCATAAACAGTCATTCGGAAAGCTACGCAAAGACAACTCAAACATTACCTCATCTACTCCCTGCTGTCAAAACATCCCTAGTTCAAAGCGCCGGAGTGTTTTTGGTACTTTTACGTGTGTGCCATACAGAGAGGGAGGGGGGGGCTCTGTGTATTATTTTTCTAAATCGTTCATGCAGAAGGGGCATTACATATTTTTGTGATTTTTGGATGGAGCCAGGCAGGAAGTCGCTTCGATGCCCGAATGACTTTGAACAATTTGTGGACGCAGCAATGCGTAGTCTTGCTTATTTTGTGGCTCGGGAGCTGTGAAGCCAGGTACTTATTCAACATTAATCTTCAGTACAGACTACAGCCAGTCATTCGTCATCTCGACTGATGCGATTTCTCTGTTTAGCGGCCAGCCAGGCGCATGCCACTGTCTGACATCATGAAGCTGTTCACCTGTCGCTGCCAAAACACTAAACATCCCTCTGCAATGCATTCACAATTAGAGGGACCACAAAAAAACTTACCACAAAAAGTACCATGGAATGATTTCATTTTACTAACATTTTGCTATCATCACTATTGACTAGCTAATAATATTAATATAGTTAATAGTGGGTAGTGGGGTAAGATGAGGCAGTGGGTAAGTTGACCCACCCCCTGTATCTTACACTTTTATTGTCATGTGACCATGTATTTTGAAACCACCCATCATTTCTGCCAGAATGTGAAAAGGAGAAGCACATGGGAGGAGTGGAAGGCACCCATTTACTTTAAAAACTGTTTTTGGCTTGTCAAAGTAAAATGTGAGCGTCAAAGAAAAGGCATCCAGTTCTAAAAATATTTGTAATGCATGTTGGTGATTTAGCAACCTATAAAACCATGCAAATCATTTAACTGAATATTAGATTGAATTGGTAAGCTAGGTATTTTTTTTCTCTCTCCAAAATGGCAGCTATGTGGTAAAGTGAGCCAAATGCTGTGAGGTAAATTGAGCCAGTGTTTTAACTTACCCCACTGAATTTAGATTAAATCTCTGAAGTATAAACTGGTGTAATTTCAATGTAATATTACGCAACTGATTTAGTTTATTTTATGTTGTTGTTGTTGTTTTAGTTTATTTGATAGGGACAGTGTACGAGTATACCAAATCCTTCTCTGATTAGAACCAGAAGATGCTTTTCACCAGATTATAATCATATATACACCGATCAGGCATAACATTATGACAGGTGAAGTGAATAACACTGATTATCTCTTCATCACGGCACCTGTTTGTGGGTGGGATATATTAGGAAGCAAGTGAACAATTTGTCCTCAAAGTTGATGTGTTAGAAGCAGGAAAAATGGACAAGCGTAAGGATTTGAGCGAGTTTGACAAGGGCAAAATTGGGATGGCTAGATGACTGGGTCAGAGCATCTCCAAAACTGCAGCTGCTGACCCCTGACCACCGCTGAAAGCGCCAACAGTGGGCATCACGTGAGCATCAGAACTGGACCACGGAGCAATGGAAGAAGGTGGCCTGGTCTGATGAATCACGTTTTCTTTTACATCACGTGGATGGCCGTGTGTGTGTGCATCGCCTGGGTAACACATGGCACCAGGATGCACTATGGGAAGAAGGCAAGCCAGCGGAGGCAGTGTGATGCTTTGGGCAATGTTCTGCTGGGAAACCTTGGGTCCTGCCATCCATGTGGATGTTACTTTGACACGTACCACCTACCTAAGCATTGTTGCAGACCATGTACACCCTTTCATGGAAACAGTATTCCCTGGTGGCTGTGGCCTCTTTCAGCAGGGTAAGGTGCCCTGCCACAAAGCAAAAATGCTTCAGTAATGGTTTGAGGAGCACAACAACGAGTTTGAGGTGTTGACTTGGCCTCCAAATTCCCCAGATCTCAATCCAATCGAGCATCTGTGGGATGTGCTGAACAAACAAGTCTGATCCATGGAGGCCCCACCTCGCAACTTACAGGACTTAAAGAATCTGCTGCTAACATCTTTGTGCCAGATACCACAGCACACCTTCAGGGGTCTAGTGGAGTCCATGCCTCGACGGGTCAGGGCTGTTTTGGCATCAAAAGGGGCACCAACACAACATTAGGAAGATGGTCATATGCCTGATCGGTGTATCTTTCCACCATTAGTCCCTAATGGCCTAACATGTTCGACATTGCAGAAAAGCTAACATGCCAAGAACTTTTTGACTGAAATGTTTATTAGTTTCAGTGACATTTATTTATTCATTCTAACTCGGTTTTTACTCTACAAACTCTGTTTAGTCTGTTTTTGGGAAGGTTACAACTTTGCTGTTCAACATATTGTTTCAGAAATGCAATAAAGATATTGAAATGTAAAACTTAATTTGGTTGTTTTAACGTCAAGTTAGCTTTAAGAAAAGAAATATGACTATTTGTAAAAGGGTTTTTGTAGTTTTTAGAGGTAAAATTTCACATGGCTTTGAATCAGATTCATTTTAGATGGTCAGTTTACACCCAGATGGTGCAACTTACCCACTGACCCAGATCAACTTACCCCTAACCTGGGGCAAGTTGAGCCACAGGAACACTTTTTATAAGAAGCCATATTGTTTTAGAATCCTTTGTCATAGATGCACATTCTGATAATTTAAAATGATAGGAAACATCCTGAAATTATTTCAGATACTTTCATTGTACTCTTTTACCCTTATTTTAAGGACCAAATAAAAATTGCTCATCTTACCCCACCTATAGTATTTATACAATAATCACAAAAGCACCAAATTACCATGGAACACAATCTATTTTGGAAATGTACCATGGTAATATTTTTGTATTATTTGAGTACCATGTACTGTAAATACCATGATCACTGTAATATTTAAATGTAGTCAGCGGGTCTAGTCTAAAGCATGATTAAAATATGTGCTACCTGCTGTGACAAAAAATAATTGTGTTTTGCACAAAGAGAACACGGGGAACAATGATGGCAAAGCTTACTTTGTGAGGCGGAACTATATTCCACCGCTCTGATTTCCACACGGACCACTTTAAGGGGGGACCGTTTCTTTGACATTGCTGTAAAGGGGGAGGGACAAAAACAAACTGTTACACAACGTGTTAGAAAGTATCAATCACTGATTCCTGCTTTATAGTTACAATAATACTCTATTATTGTGACTTTAGCAGAATCATGTATCGGCGACCGCTGCAGTCCGCCGTTAGACACTTATTAAACGCTTCAGCATCGAGAGCTGTCCTCGGAAAGGTAATTTATAGAAACTCATATATACAAAAAGATAATAACAGCACTTAAGTGGTTTATATTGGGGTCCTTTAAAACGTTGTCTTTATTTACGTACCAGGCCTGACATTATATTGTTGTTTGGAGTTATTTACATTATTTATAACATAATAAATGGACAACAGTCTGACCTAACCTGTACTTATACTACACCAGACGTGACATTATGCATAAATATAGTATATATATATATATATAAGCACATCTTGTAATTTAATATTATTATTATAATCAATGCATTGTGCCATAATTCTTTCAAACCAGCATGTACTATACAATCACCTAAAGGATTATTAGGAACACCATACTAATACTGTGTTTGACCCCCTTTCGCCTTCAGAACTGCCTTAATTCTACGTGGCATTGATTCAACAAGGTGCTGAAAGCATTCTTTAGAAATGTTGGTCCATATTGATAGGATAGCATCTTGCAGTTGATGGAGATTTGTGGGATGCACATCCAGGGCACGAAGCTCCCGTTCCACCACATCCCAAAGATGCTCTATTGGGTTGAGATCTGGTGACTGTGGGGGCCATTTTAGTACAGTGAACTCATTGTCATGTTCAAGAAACCAATTTGAAATGATTCGAGCTTTGTGACATGGTGCATTATCCTGCTGCAAGTAGCCATCAGAGGATGGGTACATGGTGGTCATAAAGGGATGGACATGGTCAGAAACAATGCTCAGGTAGGCCGTGGCATTTAAACGATGCCCAATTGGCACTAAGGGGCCTAAAGTGTGCCAAGAAAACATCCCCCACACCATTACACCACCACCACCAGCCTGCACAGTGGTAACAAGGCATGATGGATCCATGTTCTCATTCTGTTTACGCCAAATTCTGACTCTACCATCTGAATGTCTCAACAGAAATCGAGACTCATCAGACCAGGCAACATTTTTCCAGTCTTCAACTGTCCAATTTTGGTGAGCTCGTGCAAATTGTAGCCTCTTTTTCCTATTTGTAGTGGAGATGAGTGGTACCCGGTGGGGTCTTCTGCTGTTGTAGCCCATCCGCCTCAAGGTTGTGCGTGTTGTGGCTTCACAAATGCTTTGCTGCATACCTCGGTTGTAACGAGTGGTTATTTCAGTCAAAGTTGCTCTTCTATCAGCTTGAATCAGTCGGCCCATTCTCCTCTGACCTCTAGCATCAACAAGGCATTTTCGCCCACAGGACTGCCGCATACTGGATGTTTTTCCCTTTTCACACCATTCTTTGTAAACTCTAGAAATGGTTGTGCGTGAAAATCCCAGTAACTGAGCAGATTGTGAAATACTCAGACCGGCCCGTCTGGCACCAACAACCATGCCACGCTCAAAATTGCTTAAATCACCTTTCTTTCCCATTCTGACATTCAGTTTGGAGTTCAGGAGATTGTCTTGACCAGGACCACACCCCTAAATGCATTGAAGCAACTGCCATGTGATTGGTTGATTAGATAATTGCATTAATGAGAAATTGAACAGGTGTTCCTAATAATCCTTTAGGTGAGTGTATGCAATGTTCACATTTTTAACATTTGCATACTGTACATCTATTCCTTTTGATCATTTGTTTTATTAGTCATATTCAGACAATTAAGGGATAAGCAGTAGTCAGAACCTCCTTTTTCTTTGAAACTAGATTGAAAATGGAAAGCACTTGTTAAGATATGTTTTTATTCCTAGGCCACTGAGCAAGCATGTCAGTCCAGGGCTTTGGTGGCTTGCCAGATAACAGCGGATGCTTGCGTCCCCAATCACTCGCAATGCCGAGCTCTTCACATCACAAGAGAGGTGTGTGTGTGTGTGCGCGCGCCGCCTTTTCCAATCTCAGTTGTCCAGTTCTTTCTCAGACTAAGGAATCCAGTTTCAAAACAGCTAAAGGGATCAATTCTGATCTCAAGTAATATAATCTCAATTCATATCTAGGTGGGATAATAAAACTAAGGACATAACTATTACAGTAGCAAAATATGTAACACTTTATTTTACAGTGTCCTTGTTACATGTACTTACCATAGTAATAACAGTAAATTATGCATAATTACATGCAACTAACCCTCAACCAAACCCTAATCCTGCCCTATATAGTAAGTACTTAATTAATTAATATAAATTAATTCGTTAATTAATATTACTCAGTACTTAAATAATTACACTGTAACAATGACACCGTAAAATAAAGTGTAACCCAAGAGTCGCAATCAAGAAAAATGATTTGTACTACACAAAAAAAAATTACTTCAAATAAAATGCCCAGAGTTTGTTCTCTCTCAGAGAACTTGGGTGGAAAATATTTTTAATGCAAATATGCAAAAATATGCATATCTTTTTTTTTTAGCGTGAAAAATGAATATGTATTTGTGAGATTGACCCAGGATGGAATCATCATCCAGTCTTAAATCAGCTAAAGCAAACTTGTCTGATCTCTGATTCACTTTTTAAGCAATAGTATATGTCAATTCATATCTAGGTAAGAAAAGACCGGTCATATTAGCTTCTATTCAGATGCATTGTTATACTGTGCAATAATTGTTTTTGACAGACACATTTTACCTTTTCTTGAATTAGTGGTGTGTCATAAACATGAAATGCAGTACCAGTCAAACTTTGCACACATATACTGTTTCTTTATTAGTGCAATTTTCCATATTTTAGAATGATAGTTAAAGGCACAATATGTAAGATTTTCTAGAACAATGTTATATATTTTGTTGACTTGTGTACTTGCATTATCCCAAATGTTTCCAAGAATGTTTAAATCCAGAGAAATAAGCAATTTTAACCAGGACACGGACAGTGCGTCACCTATCAATGACATCATACCTGCGTTACCCTCGATTTCCTCGATTATTTTGTAGAAACCATGAAAACACCAAAGACGCTTTAATATATGATGTGTTTTATTAGACAGGTGAGCAACTGTTTGGATCATTCATTGACAGAAAACTAATCATTGTTCTACAGCTCAACACAGTTAGTCTTATTGTTTAAATCTGGTTTTCTTGATTTACCGCGAGTACCATGTTTTACCATGCCTAACATCGATCTCACTGCAGTGTGAACAAGTGTCTCATAGTAGCGCCGAGTGAACGCACAGAGTAGCATTATAACATAACTCACAACACACTCAAATGTGTGTAATATGATAAAACAGCGCTGCGTTCCCCCACATACGCATGAGCGGAAGAAGCGGAAGCGCTCGTCTGCGGCAGAATGAAAGCCCCGTGAAATCAAGGCGTCATCAAGCTACGCCTTTGTTTTGAATTGTTTGTTTTGAAGCGACCTCTATAGCGGCGAAAAATTACATATTGTGGCTTTAAGTTATCAAAGCTACAAAATCACACACATGGAAGTAAAATGGGTTGCTAAAAATTTAGACAAATCACAACTCTGATCATATTAGCTTTAAAAAATGTATTTATATAGACACGGTTTATATATTTTTCTACAAACATCATTTATCATTTCCTCCCTATATGAGCCCAAAGGGCAGGTGCTGATTATAGTCTACTAAACTTCTACTAGTTTACCAGTATTCCCAATCATAGCAGTAAAACATAAATTTCCTGTGAGAAATCCATTGGGGAAGGTTTTATTGCATCCATAGTGGTGGCTTGAGGGAATTAGCTGAATATTTTCACTGCAATGCCTCCATAAAGTTTACCTGGGTTGAGTTGAGGTTTACAGGGAAACGCTGATCTTAAACAGGAACAGTTGATGGATGTGGCACTATAATGGCTATTTATCAATATTTTTCCTTTAAAATCGACGGGAGCGCCTGCGCTTTTGCATGTCTCTGTTTAAGAAGAAACTGAAACCAAATGACTAGCACAATAATTCTTTTTGCATACAAAATCAGAGACGTTACACGTTCTGATCAAGCCTCCAACATGCTCCTGTTGCGTTGTTTTCACCCTGTGAGTCTGCACAAATTGTGTAATATGCGTTTACAACAAAATCAGCACACAGGCGCTAACTAAAAACAAAAATGTAGATTTAATGTGCCATTTTCACTCATAACTTCATGAAACGTGCACAGATTGTAGAAACAAGGCATTCTCACGATTCAAAATCAACATAATTCATTGCGTTGAACACAAGGTATTCCTCATGGAGGAACAATTAAAAAAATGCCCATTAGGGCTAAACGAAAAGGCTACCTTGGTTCCAAATGCTGTAACCACATTTTTGTCCTGTGTCGGCCACCGTAGCCACTCTATGTACTTTAAAAGGGAGGGGTGAGCGGTGGGCAATTCTGAACCTCACTGCTAGATGCCGTTTTATTTTGTAGAAACCATGTAAAAACCAAAGACGCTTTAATATATGATGTGTTTTATTAGACAGGTGAGCAACTGTTTGGATCATTCATTGACAGAAAACTAATCATTGAAAAGGCTACCTTGGTTCCAAATGCTGTAACTTTTGATTACTTTATGCTATCACCACAACATTTATCCAGATGCAGCTCACATGTGCAAGTCAAATAAGAAAGATATGTAAAATTATAATAAAAACGATATATATTTTTTGTCTTTTATCAGCAGTTTCTCAGCATGAGAATGTCCTAATGTAATTTATATGTTCTAAAAATGTAAAAAGTGTTCCATCAAACAATACCTACCTTTTGGAGTTATGAGTCTTTACTTTTGTGTCACTCAGGAAAAAAACAACTCTAAAAATGCCTTCAGGGCTTAAAGGTGCAGTGTGTAATATTTATGAGGATCTATTGACAGAAATGCAATACAATATGCATAACTATGTTTTCAGCGGTGTATAAAGACCTTACATAGTGAACCGTTATGTTTTTATTACCTTAGACTGAGCCATTTCTATCTACACACACCGCGGGTCCCCTTACAGTGAAGTTTGCACCGTCATGTTTCTACAGTGGCCCTAAACGGACAAAATTCTCTACAGAGCGCTAGCTACTCTCTGCTGTCTCAGACGACGGCAAGCTTCTCTATGTGCTTCGAAAGGGAGGAGTGAGCGGTGGGCGATTGCAATTCTCAACCGCTAGATGCCGCAAAAAATTACACAGTGCACCTTTAAAGGGTTAAAAACCAAAAACATTTTACCTTTTCTTGAATCAGTGGTGTGTCATAAACATGAAATGCAGTACTGGTTTTCTTGATTTACCGTGAGTACCATGTTTTACCATGCCTAACATCGATCTCACTGCAGTGTGAACAAGTGTCTCATAGTAGCGCCGAGCGAACGCACAGAGTAGCATTATAACATAACTCACAACACATTCAAATGTGTAATATGATAAAACAGCGCTGCGTTCCCCCACATACGCATGAGCGGAAGAAGCGACAAACTTCTCTACAGAGCGCTAGGTACTCTCTGCTGTCTCAGACGACCACATCTTTGTCCTGTGTCGGCCACCGTAGCCACTCTATGTGCTTCAAAAGGGAGGGGTGAGCGGTGGGCAATTCTGAACCTCACTGCTAGATGCCGCAAAAATTTACACAATGCAGTACAGTACAGTGTTAAAAACCAAAAACCTTAGAGATCCATCAAAATGCAACTTCATTTGGTCTTGTAAATGAGAATGTTTGTTTTTCCCCAAACACATTTGGTGTTGTATTGTTTTTTATTGTCTGTATGCTCTCACTTTGCCAGATTGCCCATGTGTTTATGTCAGTGTATTTTATATCTCTAATATCAGATGTGTTTCTGTGTTCTGTTTGAAGCTGTGTAGTGTTAAAGAGACCCCACAGACTACAGACGAAGAGGTTGGGGCCTTCACCAAACTGATTGAGGCCATGGGCTTCACTGGACCCCTCAAATACAACAAATGGGTAAACAAATCTCCTCATCTAGTGTTACTAAACAGTCATTTAAATAGTCCCCTTTTGATATTTGATCATTTGTTCACGGTCTCTCATAAATTCTGTGTGAATTTCACAGAACTTACTAGATATGCACTGATATTTAAAGGCCGATTTTTTTTATTATCAGTTTGTTGTTAAAAAATGTTTGATAGCAAAAATAACCTCTGAAGGTTATCATGTTGTCTTAGTCAAGTCAAGTCAAGTCAACTTTATTTATATAGCGCTTTTTACAATGCAGATTGTTTCAAAGCAGCTTCACAGTGTTAAACAGGAAAATAATGAACAGAATTTGATTCGGCTGTGCAGCCGCTCTGGAGAAAACGGTGCTGTCATCAGCTCATTTCAATTATCATATATATTAAAGTAATGTAGTTGATATAATTTAGTTTAGTAATTAAATTTATTTGGATATTTATTTGAAAATTTAGTGTCCCCAACTGAGCAAGCCAGAGGCGACAGTGGCAAGGAACCAAAACTCCATCAGGTGTCCTAATGGAGAAAAATAAACCTTGGGAGAAACCAGGCTCAGTCGGGGTGCCAGTTCTCCTCTGGCCAATTAACAAACAGTGTATGATTATTATTTTGGCAGCCTTATAGGTCTTATTTGTTTTGTTTTTAATCTTACTTTGTGCTTCTCTTATAATGTTGACCTGATGAATGTTAAATAGACACAATCCATATTCCATGAAGTCAGAGTCGGAGACAAACAGTTCTGCTTTGTCTTTATATTTTCGTTGGCAAAACTGAGCAAAACATACTTAAAACAACACAATGTTGTCTAAAACAACACAATCTTAACTTGCTTAGATATGTTATTAAGCTGAGTATCGCATTTGCATTCGTGATATTCTGGACAGAAAAACAGAACTTGTGAGATATTGCTTATATATCATGATGTAAATGTGAGGGCGTTTTCACACTGGCAGTTTAGTTCGACACGGGGCACGGTTCACATGAAACATTGGTAATGTGAAAGCTGTCATGCGGACCCAGGTGAGCTGAGCTCAGGGGAACCGAACACGAGACTGCCTGAAGGAGTTGGTTTGAGTTCGGTTGCGCAACTTGTGCTCGAGCTGTGCCGCGATTCACGTGAATGTAAAAGCAACACAGACTTGGGTGCGCAAGGAAAGTAACCTGCGCTTGCGTTTTATCAGATGATGTATTTGGTTCAATAAAACACATGTAAGGGATGATAGTGTTGATGATTTACCTTGGATACGAGCGAGAGTATTCGCACATAGCACCGGAGGGAACAATCGTGCTCTGATGAGGACCACAGCAAACATGCCCATAATCGCCCTGAGACTAAAACTCAAACAGGGGCATTTTTGCCCCATATCTTGATTTTTAGGGACATTCTAACTGCATTCTAAAGGCTTCATCACACAGTGAGTTGTTGCCCTGCATCATATTCTTCATCAATCAACTGTATGAAATGTTAGATGATCTAATAGGTCTGGGGCGTCTTAAAATAATTTAAACTAACTAATTAATCTAACTAACGCGTTAAATCGACAGCCCTAATTATTTTATTTATTTTATTCCAGTAATGACCATATAATAAGAATCACCATTTTGAATAATGATTTAACATTTTGAATTTGTATTACAAGAATTTGTTTGGAAATTACATTATAATGTCACAATGCAAAAACATTTAATAGTCCTTAAAATGTTTTTTTTTTTTACATTTTGCAAAGATAGGCATATTTTTATGCTATATAACAAAGAAATCATCAACCAGATTTTTTGCTTATTCAGTTGAATTTAGTAGTTTGGTTGGTTGCATTTCCCATGAGCCCTCAAACGACTCAACAGTGACGTGGACACTATCAAGTTTTGGTGCTGGAATGATGACTTCATCTCGTACCGCTACCTATTTTGTGTTTTCAAAAGCAGGAGCCGCACTTGGTGAAATCTGAGATGACCTTCCATGTTAGAGTCATCAGCATCACGGCTGTCTAAAACTTCAGCATGTCTGCTTCATTTTGGGGCACATGTTCCGCTCACTAGAACGGACTGAAAATGTGATGTCTTGGCCAATTTCATCAGTTTCTGCTTTTGATCACACCGGATTGAGTGGCTTTTTGATCATGTGTGTCTCTCTTCTTTTGCAGAAAATTAAGATAGCTGCCTTGCGCATGTACACATGCTGTGTAGAAAGAATCAACTATGATGAATTTTTTGAAAGTAAGTATTTTTAGGCCTAAATCTTTTCTGTTTTTTTGCACTCAGACCGTATTATGGCCTTATGAGTCTTATGTCATGCTCATTTAAATTTTTTGAAGAACTCCTAAACACCCCTCGCTTTATCCGAAATGATGAAATGAGCGTAAAGGGACCTTTTCAGCAGCACCTGAAAGATTTATGTGGCACTTTACAGCTGTGTTACGTTGTTTTCTTTAGCTGAGGAAAAAACAGGTGTAAACCCAATAGCGGTTTTGGAACCGGAGCCCAAGTTTGCATTGGTTTGGCTACATGTTGTGTTTTCTTGTTCCCCCTTATAATGTCCTCTACTCCCTCTCTTTCTCCCAGAGTGCTCTCTCCCCGACACGCTCAACTCCTGGTTCTTGGTGGCACAGCTCCACGTTTGGTGAGTTTTTGGACAGTTTTTGGTTTGTGTTAGGACTGCGACATTGTGTCATGCAAATTCCAAATCCTTGATTGGTTATTCATGTCATGAGTTCATGAGTTGGTTAATATTCATCTACTAGATGGATTGCAAATGGTGTTTCACTAGACCTATTCATTCTGAAGAGCAGAACCATACCTGCATACCCACTTGAAATTTAGTAACACAAAGCAAGCAAAACAAGTTTTTTTCACCAGAGATTGCAGTTTATTTTATTGTGTGTGTGTTTGTGCTTTCTAGTCTAGGTTGTGAATCTAGTCTTAAAAGATTGTAATATTTTTTTATCCTTTTTTCCTCTGCAGTTTTTCCTACTTTTTAAGTTTGCCAGAATATCCTAATTTGGGCAATTTACTTAATATCATTTTTGCAATTTTCTTAATTTCTGCAATTTTCCCTAATTTTTTAATTAAGAAATAAGGGCCTGGTTTCACAGACAGGGCTTCGATTAAGCCAGGATTAGGCCTTAGTTTAATTAGGATATTTAAAAAGCTTTTATAAACGTGCCTTAGGAAAAACATTAATGGTGTGCATGTTGAGACAAAACTATGGCACTGATATATTTTAAGATATGCCAGTGCCCGTTTCTTTCAGTTTAAACATCCATTTTAGCCTAGGACTACACCTAAGCCTGGGATGCCGGGGGAACAGGTATATAATAGATAGATAGATAGATAGATAGAGACTTATAATTCTTATATTATTAACTATATTTATTTATAACATTTCATAACACACCTCTACATGTCATTTTTTTAAAATCTTATTTTCACTTTTTTTTTTACTGTTACTATATGTACTTATGTTACTATAGCAACGAATGCCACTTTAATTGAGTGGAAAGGGGCAATTAAATGCCACACAGAGTGTGTTTTTTCATTCCATTGCGCTACTTTTCTATCGTTTTAAATGTAAACATCACCTGCGTTTGACTGTTCCGTAGGGATGGGCGATGCCACTTATTTTGTTTTCGATACGATACCGATACTTGCTAGGCCAGTATTGCCGATAACGATACCGATACAATACTTCTAAACTTTAAATTTATTAAATGATTAAAATTACTAAGATTAAGATACTCACTTAACATTATATTTGAAAGGCATTTTAACATTCAATACGCCTTAATTGCAACTTATTAGATCATATTTTTGTTTACACATGGTTAAAATATCTTTACTTATAGTGGTAACCATGGGAATCTACAAATACTATAGTTGAACTACGGTCACTGTAGTAAACAGTAAACCATGGTTTATTTTCACAAGGGACTGCCAGTGACAGGACGTTGCATCCATAAAATGCAACCTTTTTATTCTGATAGTGTATGATTTATATTAACATTAGTTACAGAATAGAACATGATCAATATGAACGTTTAACATTAAATTTAAATAAGTGTAATTGCACAAACTATGTAGGCTACAATTTGTGTTTGTTTATTGTGAAAACTCAAACATAATATGTTTTTCTGTCTTCTGATGAGCATTGTTCTGGGCTGCGTTTCCAAAAGCATGGTTTCTTATGATAGTTTTGGGAAATGCAGCCCTGTTTGAATACAGAGTCATCAGTGAGTGAATGCTCTCTCTATGATTGATTGGTTCTGTCTTGCAGCATTTGCGTGTGTACTGTGTTTAGATCATGGTTCAGACGAGCAGGAAAATAGTTCTATACAACACAATTATTCTGTAACATAGGTTATTTGTATGGTATACAAAATATCGTATATCGATACTTTCCGATGATCACATTAGTATCGATATATCGATACTTCATATCGGTACGCCCATCCCTACTGTTGCGCTCGCATCTCGCTCTATACTTTTGCAGAGTATCGTGCATGACGCGGCTTTATAAACTGGGCACGCAAGTGAAAATAACTTTTAAAAAACGCGTCTCTAGACCTGCACTGACCTGCGTCTCGCATTTTTAAATTGCAAAATGCGTCCTGTGTGAATGACCCTAAACTGATAAAGATAAACAGCACTATCTTATTTCAGTGCTGTTAGGCTATATAAGCAAATATGACAGTTTGCCTCGTACATTCAGTTTAACGGCATTAACCGCAAGCCAAAGAGGGCAAGGTTTCAACTGTACTATGCATTTGTATTTTAAAACACTCATTATGTTCTAGCTCTGTCCATGCAATAAATGCATGTTCTTAAATGAGCGAGTTTTTTTTAGCTAATTTCTTGGCATGAATTAAAAAATCAAATCATAGCTGTATATTCATATTTACAAGATACATATTCACGAATACAGCTCCTCACCTTAATACCATGCAAATATTTCTGCCTGTTCTCACTGTGTGATTGTCAGCCTCTGCATTTCTGCTACAGACTGAAGTATATATAACGTGCTGCACCGTTGCTTTCAGTTAATAAAGGAAAAAATACTGCAAATTTCTGGTGTTACAGAGCCCACCTTAGATTGTTTTTAATCAATGCACAAATCGTAAAAAAAAACAAAAAAAAACAGATTAACGCTATCAGTTCCTAAATTCTGATTGGGTGGGCAAGGCAAACATTTGGGTGCCCATGCGGGGGAATAATTTTCTAAATTTGCCATATCCATTTTTTTTTTACTTTCTCTGTTGCCTTGGCTTATTTGTATGGAAGCTCGGAATAAAACAGTTTAAAAGATAATTGCGACTTTTAATTCAGAATTCAGAATTGCAAAATAATACTTTTTTATTTTTATTCTGTGGCAGAAACAAGCTAAACTCTTATTTTGAAAAAGCGATGAACAGTTCGCATATTTAGAAACATATTGATGAACTACGCCAGTGTTGGCGTAGTTTTAAAAATTATCTACCTTACAAATATGATGAAATGGCGCAGATTGTATTCAAAAATGAAGATTATAAGCAACCCAAACTCACAGCATATGCAGAGATTTAGTTTGAGATGCTCCACGCATGTAAATGATAACAGATCAACAATAAACGCTATGAAACCAAATGCACGCTTTACCAAATGCACATTATTGGAAACCCCAAAAAACAATATATAGAGACTCGTGTATATATGAGTATATATGATATATATGAGTTCGTATGGAGCAGCATTTACTGTGAATGGAGCTGCTTTGTTTAATCTAATCGCAGTTTAATCTAATTCACAATAGCCCTATGTTATTTTATGATTTTTAAATGGTTTTAATATATTGTGCAGCCTTAGAAAACATAACGCGGTTCATGGATTCTCGTCCGTAGAATGTGCCACTTCCGGTATTTTGCCGCTTACTCAACACTGGTAAATTGCAATCAAGGATTTTAAAAAATCGAGTACTCAAATTTAATCGAGGAATCGTGACAGCCCTAATCCCAACTATTCAATGTGGGTGTTACTACTAATGTAAGTATTTAATTCCTCTTTTTAACCCATCATCATCCTCATCAAAGGCACCTCTGCTAATGCAAAAAACTGAATGTGTGATGTAATCAGAACGAGACTTATGATTAATGGTTTGGCGCCAACACTCTGTACACTTCCAGTTAAAGGCACTTTAATGCATGCGCATTGATGACTAACTGTGTTTGTGCAGAGAAACATGGACTGAGAAAACCTGCAGTATTCTTCTTATCACCTGCAGTATTCATAAAGCAGTGATTCTCAAGTGTAAATATGGGGGAAAACAATGCTAAACCAAGTGACGGTATTTGAACCACAGGAAATATTTTCAATTCTTAAAAAAAGAGTTTCTGTGGTAATCAACATCAGGCCACAGATGCTGTCTATTTAACCCAGACGTTTCCTTGATGTGAGTGTGTTGTCTGGCTGATCTCTGAAGTTTCCTGGTTACGCGGATCCTGACAGAGCGTGGCGTAACACAGGCACTCAGCTTGTCAGGCTGTCTTGAGTCAGCGTTCTGCTCTGCTCTCCTCTGACAGGATGTGTCTGGTCCGGATGCGGCAGGAAGGCAGAGCTGGGAAGTACATGTGCCGTTACATCGTCCACTCCATGTGGGAGGATGTGGAGCAGAGGAGCAAGATTATGGGAGTAAGTATATGTGCATTTGATTCAATTGTAACACCTTGCCATTAGTATTTTGTGCTTTTTGTGTTTAGCCGTCCACAATAGTAGCTATGTTTCCATCCACCTATTTTTATGTGCATTTTAGGACATTGCATAAAAAACGCTGGAAGGAAACACCAAGATACGCATAAATGAGCATCAAAAACTATAAGAACATAAGGAAACATGCACATAAACTAGGGCTGCACGATATATCGTCTTAGCATCGATATTGGGATGTGCACATCAGCGATGGTCATATCGCAGGATGTGCGTCAAGTATAGGGTTCGTAGTTGATCCGTGATCTGTACGGGCCAGGTGCACTCCGGTTCAGAACGCATGTGATTAGTGGATTAATTGCAAACCATTATAGTGTGAAAGTCGAGTCCGGCATCAAGCGCACAGAGCAGACAGCACGTAAACGCCGAATTCAGGTTTCTTTCTCATTCTTTTGAGCTTAAACAGACACGTGCACACAAAATGCCACATCTCGGCGAGTCTCCTCGTAAACACAGTCGGTTATGTGTTGTAAACAATTGAGAAAGAAAACGGATGCATGTCATTTATATTAGGTCTGTGCATTCGTCTTAAATGGACAGCAGCCTAATATACCCGCAGCTGTTTGTCAAGGTCACTTTTATTTATATAGCACCTTAAAACAACATTACTGCTGACCAAGGTGCTTCACAAAAACACAATGAAAAGATAAGAGTCATACAAAAAATTCAACAACTTAAACCATAAAACCAATTAAAATCAAGACTAAGAATTGACCTCACTAAGAATAACATATCCAAAATTATGAATAGGCCTGGGAAAAATGATGACTTCACCAATGGTCACCAGTGGTGATCAAACAACAGAGAAAGAGAAAATCACTTTTGTAGCTTTAACAATGATAAATTGTATTAATTAATTATTATATTAGTTATATTTCATTTATACAGTGAAGACTTTTATTTAACATTTGATTATTCCATTTCTGCACCTGAATGCTGTTAGATTTACCTGAAAAACATAAAGCTTTCTTCTATTTTTCTATTTATCTATGCTTGTAATTTGTTATTTTTTATGCAGGTGCACTCCCCTACAAAATCAGCCCAATTATTCTAGAATGATTGAAGCTATTCAAATCACCTGGTGAAATTGTAATGGCAATGTATATCGCAGAAAAACTAAATATCGCAATGTACGTATTTTCCAATATTGTGCAGTCCTAGAATAAACTACGATGGAAACACACTTACCAAATAAATTCATCCATGTGTCATCAAAAAAGACATGTGACTTTGCGGATCGGTCTCGTTGCACAGCATCTGAAATGATGTTTTGGTTGTTCCGAAATGCCTGAGCAAAGTCTGTCGTCAAAGTGTTTGGTATAATTACCTTCCATAACTGTCTTACACGACCGTGTTCCCAAACAGCGTATATACCGTATATACATATATACCGTGTGTGTGTGTAATATATATACGAACATTATAATATAGTGGCTTCTCCTACTACATCAACTTCCATTTTTCTTGGTGATATTTATCGGCAGTTTATCAGGAAGTGACGATTTTGTTCCTTTTCGACTGACTGGTTGGAAACGTTGCTTTATCCTAAGTTAAATGTGCAACTTTGGATGGAAACATAGCTAGTGTTAGACTGACATCTGTCAGCCGATATTTGACCATTTTGAGATTATCGATGATCAATAAAAGTGTCAGTTACAAAATATTATCAATAGATCTTAAACATTTTAATGTATTTTAAAAGTGTATTTTGTGGACATTTAATTATTCCCTTATATAGATTTTCAAAAATTTGGGGTCGGTAAGATCAGCATATTAGAATGATTTCTCAAGGATCATGTGACACTGAAGACTTGGTCAACTAATCGTGAAAGGTGTTGATTATAGCATTATATTTGGATCTGTAGCATTATATTCAGATCGTGGCATGACAGGTTGCAGTGATGATCATTGTAGCCGATCACATACATGTTGAGCTCATGAATGCAGTGATCTCGTCATTGTAACTCGTTTTTTGTACTCTCACGAATGCTTTCATCACGATGTAAATAAGAGATTCGTTGATTATTATGGGAGTTTTGGCACGAGTCCAGAACTCAGTCACTGATAAACTTGCGCTGCTTGATTGACAGCTCCAGCGATTGTTAAGGGAGCGTTCTTTAATCGCTTTCTATATATAATTTAATCACAGTTTAAATAACAGATTAATTTCATCCTACTAAGAGAAACAATGTGAAGTTAAGCGTTTAGTCACTGGTTTGATTTACTGCAGTAATGATGCTGAAAATTCAGCTTTGATCACAGGAATTACAGTTTAAAATATATTCAAATAGAAAACAGCTATTTTAAATTGTGATAAAATTTCACAATATTGCATTTTTGATCATAAATGCCTTGGTGAGGCTTCATTCAAAAGACCTCCTTTTTTATCTTACTAAACTTTCGAATGGCAGTGAATGCATTAGATAAAAGATATAGATGTGCATAAACATGTTCATAGGTAATGTGATGAACTATACCTGTGTGAACTTGACAATACATCCACTAAAAACCACCAAAACACCAGCTGATTAAAAAACATTGAGAAAAACAAAAGACTAACTGATGGATGTTTGTGAAGAGATCCTACATTTGTTTCCAGATGCCAGTTTGTTTGATTATATCTAATGCAATGGCATTCAGACCTTTTTACTTGCCAAATACAATTTAAACAACATATATTTTCTCCCCCAAATGTTGAAGCATGTGAAATGGCTGACGATCAGGTCTGTTGTTTGGATATGTTGAAAAATTGTGAAATTATGAGGATATACAGTGAAATACTGCCTGACTCGCACACACACACACACCCTCAGGCTTTAGGATGTAATTACTATGCTCTACAGACTGTGGAGGCATTTTGAGCTGAGCGCTGTCCAGCGGAGTAGCAAAAGGTGTTTAAATCTCTGCGAGGTCAGTAAAGATGACATGCTTCTGCTGCGCCGAGTGTGTGCATATATGTGTGTGTGTTTGAGAGGAAGCCAACGCAAGGCGCCTTAGGGGAACTGCTGTCAGAAAGGGTGGGAACAAGACTTCAGCCCAGCTGTGAAAACAGAAATCTCCCTCTCTTTCCCCACACTTCTCTTTGTTGACACCCCCCCTTCTCTTCTACCTTCTGTCTTAATCTTAATAGTAGGACTGAATTAGTATCGCTTTAAAGAACAAGCACAACTTGGTCCAGATCTGTGCTATATATATATATATATATATATATATATATATATATTGCATAATCCTGTAAACTAGTTAACATGAACTAGATCAGACCAGCTGCGGCTAATCAGTCATCACAACCTTATGGATATGCCAGTGCATGCAGAGGCTGGATGCGAGCCAGCCGTCCACAGAATTTGTTTGACTGTCAGTTAGAGTATTAGCAGTTTTGAGTCGTCGAGTAGTTTATTTATCTGAGGGAACAGCTCTTGGGTTTTATGGCTTAGACTTGAGGATAGAGAAATCTTTGTTCTCAGTGAAAGATCTAAACAAAAACCTTGCATTTGAATTTTCTACAATAACAAACTTTGGTCCTAGCAAACAAGTTGTTGTGCTTTGTGTGTTTAGTTATGTTGTGGTAAATTGCGTAGTAGATTTGTTGAGCTTTTTGTTTAATGTCAACCCAGGGTTAGTAAGGGTAGTCAGCCTTGGGTAGTCAGGTTACTAACTGATTTGTTAGGTTGACTAGTTTATATATACTTTTTAAATATTTTTTTGTAAGTGCTTCATGAGTGTATAAGCTGTTAGACAGTTTGCACAATACATCCCTTGTAAAAGTTATATATACACAGATCAGGCATAACATTATAACATTGTGTTGGTCCCCCTTTTGCTGCCAAAACAGCCCTGACCCATCGAGGCATGGACTCCACTAGACCCCTGAAGGTGTGCTGTGGTATCTGGCACCAAGATGTTAGCAGCAGATTCTTTAAGTCCTGTAAGTTGCGAGGTGGGGCCTCCATGGATCAGACTTGTTTGTTCAGCACATCCCACAGATGCTCGATTGGATTGAGATCTGGGGAATTTGGAGGCCAGGTTAACACTTCAAACTATCCTGCTGAAAGAGGCCACAGCCACCAGGGAATAGCGTTTCCATGAAAGGGTGTACATGGTCTGCAACAATGCTTAGGTAGGTGGTACGTGTCAAAGGAACATCCACATGGATGGCAGGACGCAAGGTTTCACAGCAGAACATTGCCCAAAGCATCACACTGCCTCCGGTTTGCCTTCTTCCCATAGTGCATCCTGGTCAGGTCAGGTTGTCACCGGTTCACCACTGTTTCTTCCTTGGACCACTTTTGATAAATACTGACCACTGCAGACCGGGAACACCCTACAAGAGCTGCAGTTTTGGAGATGCTCTGACCCAGTCGTCTAGCCATCACAATTTGGCCCTTGTCAAACGCGCTCAAATCCTTTACGCTTGCCTATTTTTCCTGCTTCTAACACATCAACTATGAGGACAAAATATTCACTTGCTGCCTAATATATCCCACCCACTAACGGGATATTCCACGGTCAACTGTTAGTGGTATTATAACAAAGTGGAAATAGTTGGTCAATAGTCAATAGCTACAGACCTCCAAACTTTGTGTGGCCTTCAGATTAGCTCAAGAACGTACGTGCATAGAGAGCTTCATGGAATGGGTTTCCATGGCCGAGCAGCTCAACCAAGCCTTACATCACCAAGTGCAATGCAAAGCGTGGGATGCAGTGAAGTAAAGCATGCCGCCACTGGACTCTAGAGCAGTGGAGACATGTTCTCTGGAGAGACCAATCACGCTTCTCTGTCTGGCAATCTGATGGACGAGTCTGGGTTTGGTGGTTGCCAGGAGAACGGTACTTGCCTGACTGCATTGTGCCAAGTGTAACGTTTGGTGGAGGGGGATTATGTTGTGGGGTTGTTTTTCAGAGGTTGGGCGTGGCCCCTTAGTTCCAGTGAAAGGAACTCTTAATGCTTCAATATACCAAGACAATTTCGGACAACTTCATGCTCCCAACTTTGTGGGAACAGTTTGGGGATGGCCCCTTCCTGTTCAACATGACTGCGCACCAGTGCACAAAGCGTCGGTCCATAAAGACATGGATGAGCGAGTTTGGTGTGGAGGAACTTGACTGGCCTGCACAGAGTCCTGACCTCAACCCGATAGAACACCTTTGGGATGAATTAGAGCGGAGACTGCAAGCCAGGCCTTCTCGTCCAACATCAGTGCCTGACCTCACAAATGCGCTTCTAGACGAATGGTCAAAAATTCCCATAAACACACACCTAAACCTTGTGGAAAGCCCTCCCAGAAGAGTTGAAGCTGTTATAGCTGCAAAGGGTGGGCCAACTCCATATTAAACCCTACGGATTAAGAATGGGATGTCATTGAAGTTCATGTGCATGTAAAGGCGCATATATGTGTGTGTATGTGTGTGTGTGTGTGTATAGTATATATTACTGTGTGAAGTAAAAAAAAAAAATTGAAAGTTCTGAATTCATTTTGGGCAAATAAAAATTCTGATTGGTCTAGTAAATGTTAATTGTAGATTAACAACTGATATGCAGCTGATGCAATACGATGAACACCATGTACATGCAGCTTTATTTATAACTGCTTGTCCATCTGTGAAAAGGTTGGAATGTAAAGCTTGTTTGTCTTAAAGCAGTGTTTCCCAACTCTTTCGTTCTGGTGTGCCAGAAGTGCACTGCACATTTTGTACGTCTCCCTAATCAAACACACCTGATTCAACTCATCAGCTTCTTAGTAGCGACTCCAAGACCTGAAATGGATGTGTCAGATTAGGGAGACGTCCAAAATGTGTGCCGCTGGGGTTTTGGGAAGCACTGTTTTAAAGCAATAGTTCACCCAAATATGAAAAATCTCATCTTTTATGTCATTCCAAACCTGCATTACTTAAATTTTTCTGTGGAGCACATAAGGACAGATTTTTATTTATGTACTGGTTGGCTTTTCCCTACAAAAGAATTGGGACTGGGGATTTTTTAAGTATGCAGAAGTATCATAAAAAAAAGATAAGCTAGAAATGAGGATGACATCATTTTTGATTGAACCATACCTTTTTGTGTCATATTATTACCTTGAGCTGGGTTTGAATATTGACATTAACCCTGGGTTAAGTATATTAGTGTGACTTTTTACTTTTTAATGTGATTGACCTCTCTTCCCATGGTACTGGGCAAGAAGCCTTTATGAGACTTGTGTGAGAGAAAGACATTGAGCATCGGAGTAAAATAAGTGCACTTAAAAACACTTTAAATTGTGTGTGTGTGTTTAATGAACTCAGCACCTCTCTTACGCCATGCTGTGCAATGACTTTTTCCATAATGTCACTTTTCCCCCTCTCCCAGAGCCCATAAATCAAAAATCTCCATTTCTCATGAGGACTCTTAATATAATCCTCTCATTTTTCAGGTGCTCTGTTCAGCCAGTAAGATTTTACAGGCTTATTATCAATTTAACATTGGAATTGCAGTGAATATATTAATAATAAGCCAAATATTTAGGGCCAGATGAAATTTGGGCTCCTAAAATTGCCCCCTAGCTAGAAATGTCAAACTCATTTTATGTCATGAACCAAAATGGCAGGGTTATTTTTTTTTCCTTTTATTTGTTAAACCTTGGTATACCCGTGTAGAGTCCATAAATGTGTTGTTCTAGTTAATGACATGACATGATTTATGGATTAAATGAAATGGAGCATGTGGAATGTATTAATTGCATTCATCAGCATCCTTTAGCGTTCATATGCATACAAAATCAGAGAATATTAATAACAATATTGAAAGGAAAAACAGATGTCACGCTTTCTTTTGCTGGATAACGTTAATGGCTGAAATAAAACATCTTAAAATGAAAATGAACAGAATGCAAATAAATAAGTATATTTAATCTCCCATAAGGTTGCATGACTTTATTTTATTAAATATTTTCAATATTTAAATATTGAATTCATTAGACACTAAAGCAGTGTGTGTGATTTTTTTTATTTTTATTTTAGTTTTTATTTATTTATATTTTTTAATGAAATTAAAGGTTTTTCTAAATAAAATTTACTGACATTTTCTGACACTCACTCCTTTCCTCCAAATGGCCCGTTTATGCGTTTATTCCTATAATTGCAATTGACTCATAAATAAGCTCTTAAATAAACATGCTCAGGCATCAATTATGTCAAACTCTGCTGATCAGAACTCATTCACATATTATATGAAATTAAATGTGTGTGAAATGGAAAAGGCGTTTGACTTTTGACTTGTCACTTTGCCCAGCAGCTCGTTTCCATCATGTGTATGAAGCAGAGGCGGCCTTTGCAATTCGGAGGCCCCCGCTCATGCAATGCGACTGCAATTACTTTATCTCTGTAATATTTAACATTGTTATCTCATATTTTACTCTTAATAGTCTATTTATAAATGCATTCTATATCTACCACTATCCACGCGTTCTATCTCTTTAACCAGAACTATTGTTTCAATCACGCAAACAAAAACAGCCTTCACTCTCTCAGCCCTTCAGCTACAATGAAATGATACATTTAAAGGGGTCATGAACTGCATTGTTTTATTGTTTTATAATGTTTCCTGTGGTGCACTTATAATGTTAGTATGATTTTTACATCAAAATTTGTCATTTTTTAGAAATACCCTGATTTGAACACTCTGATTGAAGTGGCCTGTCTGGTGTGAGACTTCAGTGTAAACGCCCACTGCTGTGATTGGCTGCTGTGAGACGTCAGTGTAAACGCCCACTGCTGTGATTGGCTGCTGTGAGACTTCAGTGTAAACGCCCACTGCTGTGATTGGCTGCTGTGAGACTTCAGTGTAAACGCCCACTGCTGTGATTGGCTGCTGTGAGACGTCAGTTTAAACACCCACTGCTGTGATTGGCTGCTGTGAGACTTCAGTGTAAACGCCCACTGCTGTGATTGGCTGCTGTGAGACGTCAGTTTAAACACCCACTGCTGTGATTGGCTGCTGTGAGACTTCAGTGTAAACGCCCACTGCTGTGATTGGCTGCTGTGAGACTTCAGTGTAAACGCCCACTGCTGTGATTGGCTGCTGTGAGACTTCACTGTAAACGGAAGTTTACTGTGTAACTCTCAAATATTTTTAACACGTTTTTACTATCATAGCTCTCGAGGTTAACTAATCGTGAAAAGTGTTGATTATAGCATTATATTTAGATCTATGGCATTATATTAAGATCTATGGTGTTATATTGAGATCTATAGCATTATATTTAGATCGTGGCATGACAGGTTGCAGTGATGAGCATTGTAGCCGATCACAGACATGTTGAGCGCATGAATGCAGTGATCTCGTCATTGTAACTCAATTTCTGCTCACTCACAAATGCTTTCATCATAACTAACAGTGCAAACGCGATGTAAATAAGAGATTTGTTGATTATAACAGGAGTTTTGGCACGAGTCCAGAACTCAGTCACTGATAAACTTGCGCTGTTTGATTGACAGCTCCAGCGATTTGTTAAGGGAGCGTTCTTTAATCGCTTTCTTTATATAATTTAATCACAATTTAAATAACAGATTATTTTCATCCTACTAAGAGAAACAATGTGAAGTTGAGCGTTTAGTCACTGGTTTGATTTACTGACACATAGAAAAAGAACATCTGACTGTACATGAATTATTGCATATCAGAAATTACTGGTCTCAGATCAGGCATCAGAATTAACACGGTTACTCACATGTTGTGGCATTACTGTCGAGTCCATATCGTAAAAGTCTGTTTGCAAAGCCTGCGCCGAAATTGTGACTGATTTACCAAAGAATCCACAGTGAAATGTAGCGAATGCAAATAAATAATGCTCAACTGAGACATTCACATTGTTGAAAATAAATAAGCACATTCCTAGCATTAGGATCCTTTGGAAGGTAATGTTATTTTTAGTGCAGTGATCCTGTATCGCTTTTCTCCTCGTCATCTCACTAACACCAAAGTTGCGATGATGAAGTAGGCGTTGCTCTTCTTCTGCAGAGGCGGTCTTTCACCGATATATGACGTCATAAATAGGCACATTCCACGAGTCGTTCTCTGGGCTTGGTTACAATAAAAGCTGGTTTTGTAGTAACAAGGAAGTTTTCAGTTCTGAAAATTACAGGATATTCTTATAGTATGATGACCTCTTATATGTCAAAAGCTCAAGGAAGATTTTATTTCTCAGTTCATGACCCCTTTAAATATGAAACTAAAACCACCAGTAGATGGCAGCAAATCATTGTCTTAAGGAGCGAGTCAATGAATTATTCAGTCAAATGATTCGTTCAAAACGGCTGATTCGTTCAGTAAAGAAACATCACTGTGTTGCTCCGAGACGCGCAATGGATCTACTGTGAATTTGTTAGTAACAATTTTCGCTGGCAAAATAGAGCAAAACAGACAATATTCTGAGTCTAAAAATGTAAGTCACTAATTATTAATTTGTTTATTGAACTGTTGTATACAATAAGGATCACATTTGCAAATGTGCTGATATTCGGTAAAACAGCATTCTAGATTGTATGGTATTGCTTAACTATCCTGTTATAAATATTAAAAACAAGATTTCATACAGGGACATTTTTTTGCTCCATATTTTGAATTTTGGGTTTTTATTAAATTTAGAGGCATTTTTGCCCCAAGACCCCTTTAGTTTCTGACCCTGTTGTGTACGCAGTTTGATAGCAGGGGGCGGGGCTCTTTTTCTTCTGTTGGGACCTTCTGACCTTCTGTTGCAAGTAAAATATAGCAAAGGCTGCTATTGGTTGAGTTTTTTCAAACATGTATGTGATTTTGATTGAGATGTGGGTTGGATTGTGGTGTAGTTCACATTTTGGCTAAAGGTACATTCTGGACTAAAGACATTTGACCCCTCAGGCCTGGCAGCGGCCATTGAGTGGCTCTGTAGAAAAGTGACCTCATTTTCCATCACAGTCTTTCTCTCACTTGCGTTCTTGTAGGTTCTCCTGCAGAGTAAATTGGCTAACATTACACAAACATTAGCAACAAGGCAACATATACCATAATTATCTGCTTGTTTTTTTTTTTGTTGCTAGTATTTTAGGTATACAGTGACATTCATACATTTTTAACTGTAGCTTAAAGGGTTAGTTAAAAATGAAAATTCTGTCATCATTTACTCAACCTCATGTCGTTCCAAACCTGTAAGACTTGCATTCATCTTCGTATAACAAATGAAGATTATTTGTAAGATATCTGTGTCTCCATTGACAGTCTACGCAACAACCACTTTTACTTGAGTTCATAAAGAGATTGTAAAAGCAATCCATATGAATTGAGCGGTTTAGTCCAAACTTTCTGAAGAGGCACAATCGCTGATGATGAACAGATTGAATTTAGGCTTTTATTCACATATACAGGTGCTGGTCATATAATTAGAATATTGATTTATTAAGTTGATTTATTTCACTAATTCCATTCAAAAAGTGAAACTTGTATATTATATTCATTCATTACACACAGACTGATATATTTCAAATGTTTATTTCTTTTAATTTGGATGATTATAACTGACAACTAAGGAAAATCCCAAATTCAGTATCTCAGAAAATTAGAATATTACTTAAGACCAATACAAAGAAAGGATTTTTAGAAATCTTGGCCAACTGAAAAGTATGAACATGAGAAGTATGAGCATGTACAGCACTCAATACTTAGTTGGGGCTCCTTTTGCCGGAATTACTGCAGCAATGTGGCGTGGCATGGAGTCGATCAGTCTGTGGCACTGCTCAGGTGTTATGAGAGCCCAGGTTGCTCTGATAGTGGCCTTCAGCTCTTCTGCATTGTTGGGTCTGGCATATCGCATCTTCCTCTTCACAATACCCCATAGATTTTCTATGGGGTTAAGGTCAGGCGAGTTTGCTGGCCAATTAAGAACAGGGATACCATGGTCCTTAAACCAGGTACTGGTTGCTTTGGCACTGTGTGCAGGTGCCAAGTCCTGTTGGAAAATGAAATCTGTATCTCCATAAAGTTGGTCAGCAGCAGGAAGCATGAAGTGCTCTAAAACTTCCTGGTATATGGCTACGTTGACCTTGGACCTCAGAAAACACAGTGGACCAACACCAGCAGATGACATGGCACCCCAAACCATCACTGACTGTGGAAACTTTACACTGGACCTCAAGCAACGTGGATTGTGTGCCTCTCCTGTCTTCCTCCAGACTCTGGGACCCTGATTTCCAAAGGAAATGCAACATTTACTTTCATCAGAGAACATCACTTTGAACCACTCAGCAGCAGTCCAGTCCTTTTTGTCTTTAGCCCAGGCGAGGCGCTTCTGACGCTGTCTGTTGTTCGAGAGCGGCTTGACAGAAGGAATGCGACCCATGTCTTGCATACGTCTGTGCGTAGTGGTTCTTGAAGCACTGACTCCAGCTGCAGTCCACTCTTTGTGAATCTCCCCCACATTTTTTAATGGGTTTTGTTTCACAATCCTCTCCAGGGTGCGGTTATCCCTATTGCTTGTACACTTTTTTTCTACCACATCTTTTCTTTCCCTTCGCCTCTCTATTAATGTGCTTGGACACAGAGCTCTGTGAACAGCCAGCCTCTTTTGCAATGACCTTTTGTGTCTTGCCCTCCTTGTGCAAGGTGTCAATGGTCGTCTTTTGGACAACTGTCAAGTCAGCAGTCTTCCCCATGATTGTGTAGCCTACAGAACTAGACTGAGAGACCATTTAAAGGCCTTTGCAGGTGTTTTGAGTTAATTAGCTCATTAGAGTGTGGCACCAGGTGTCTTCAATATTGAACCTTTTCACAATATTCAAATTTTCTGAGATACTGAATTTGGGATTTTCCTTAGTTGTCAGTTATAATCATCAAAATTAAAAGAAATAAACATTTGAAATATATCAGTCTGTGTGTAATGAATGAATATAATATACAAGTTTCACTTTTTGAATGGAATTAGTGAAATAAATCAACTTTTTGATGATATTCTAATTATATGATCAGCACCTGTAAACATTCATCAACTCACACATCAGGTGTGGTAAACAGAAGCTCAAGCATGTTCGCTTGATGTGCGAGAACCAACAAGGTTCATTTTCATGTGTTACGCAGCACGTTTGAGCTTCAGCAAGAACCAATGAGGTTCATTCTCATGTGTTACGCAGCACGTTTGAGCTTCCTCAAGAACCAATAAGGTTCATTCTCGTGTTACACAGCACGTTTGAGCTTCCTCAAGAACCAATAAGGTTCATTCTCGTGTTACGCAGCATGTTTGAGCTTCCTCAAGAACCTATGAGGTTTATTCTTGTGTTACGCAGCACTTTTGAGCTTCCTCAAGAATCAATGAGGTTCATTCTCGTGTTACGCAGCACGTTTGAGCTTCTGCAAGAACCAATGAGGTTCATTCTCGTGTTACGCAGCACGTTTGAGCTTCTGCAAGAACCAATGAGGTTCATTCTCGTGTTACGCAGCACGTTTGAGCTTCTGCAAGAACCAATGAGGTTCATTCTCGTGTTACGCAGCACGTTTGAGCTTCAACAAGAACCAATGAGGTTCATTCTCGTGTTACGCAGCACGTTTGAGTTTCAACAAGAACCAATGAGGTTCATTCTCGTGTTAGGCAGCACGTTTGAGCTTCTTCAAGAACCAATGAAGTTCATTCTCGTGTGACGCAGCACGTTTGAGCTTCCTCAAGAACCAATGAGGTTCATTCTTGTGTTATGCAGCACGTTTGAGCTTCAGCAAGAACCAATGAGGTTCATTCTCGTGTTACGCAGCACGTTTGAGCTTCAGCAAGTACCAATGAGGTTCATTCTCGTGTTACGCAGCACGTTTGAGCTTTGGCAAGAACCAATGAGGTTCATTCTCGTGTTACGCAGCACGTTTGAGCTTCAACAAGAACCAATGAGGTTCATTCTCGTGTTAGGCAGCACGTTTGAGCTTCAACAAGAACCAATGAGGTTCATTCTCGTGTTAGGCAGCACGTTTGAGCTTCAACAAGAACCAATGAGGTTCATTCTCGTGTTACGCAGCACGTTTGAGTTTCAACAAGAACCAATGAGGTTCATTCTCGTGTTAGGCAGCACGTTTGAGCTTCTTCAAGAACCAATGAAGTTCATTCTCGTGTGACGCAGCACGTTTGAGCTTCCTCAAGAACCAATGAGGTTCATTCTTGTGTTATGCAGCACGTTTGAGCTTCAGCAAGAACCAATGAGGTTCATTCTCGTGTTACGCAGCACGTTTGAGCTTCAGCAAGTACCAATGAGGTTCATTCTCGTGTTACGCAGCACGTTTGAGCTTTGGCAAGAACCAATGAGGTTCATTCTCGTGTTACGCAGCACGTTTGAGCTTCAACAAGA
Source organism: Rhinogobio ventralis (assembly GCA_039654625.1). NCBI lineage: Eukaryota > Metazoa > Chordata > Actinopteri > Cypriniformes > Gobionidae > Rhinogobio > Rhinogobio ventralis. The sequence continues at coordinate 37,914,585 of CM077205.1, read as the reverse complement.
ACCAATGAGGTTCATTCTCGTGTTAGGCAGCACGTTTGAGCTTCAACAAGAACCAATGAGGTTCATTCTCGTGTTAGGCAGCACGTTTGAGCTTCTTCAAGAACCAATGAAGTTCATTCTCGTGTGACGCAGCACGTTTGAGCTTCCTCAAGAACCAATGAGGTTCATTCTTGTGTTATGCAGCACGTTTGAGCTTCAGCAAGAACCAATGAGGTTCATTCTCGTGTTACGCAGCACGTTTGAGCTTCAGCAAGTACCAATGAGGTTCATTCTCGTGTTACGCAGCACGTTTGAGCTTTGGCAAGAACCAATGAGGTTCATTCTCGTGTTACGCAGCACGTTTGAGCTTCAACAAGAACCAATGAGGTTCATTCTCGTGTTAGGCAGCACGTTTGAGCTTCAACAAGAACCAATGAGGTTCATTCTCGTGTTAGGCAGCACGTTTGAGCTTCTTCAAGAACCAATGAAGTTCATTCTCGTGTGACGCAGCACGTTTGAGCTTCCTCAAGAACCAATGAGGTTCATTCTTGTGTTATGCAGCACGTTTGAGCTTCAGCAAGAACCAATGAGGTTCATTCTCGTGTTACGCAGCACGTTTGAGCTTTGGCAAGAACCAGTGAGGTTCTAAAAATATCTTCATTTGTATTCAGAAGATGAACGAAAGTCTTATGGGTTTGGAACGACATGAAGGTGAATAAATGATGACAGAATTTAATTAAATTTTTTGGCTGAACTAACCCTTTAACCTGCTAACCAAGCATTAGTTTGTTGTTCACTTGGTTTCTTTTTCAGCAATGACATGCTGATTTAGCTTTGCCCACTTAAAATGTCATTGGTCTATTATCTATGTTCTGATTGACTGTTTTAGTGTCATGTTTTGGAGCAATTTCATGTTCAAGATAGACAGACAAATTACTTGTCATATTACAACTGTTTATTTATTCAATTATTTTGATCCTGTTATCTGTGCCTTATTTACAGTTAAAGAACGTTTTCAGCTAATGTTGTTTCAAACCAGTATAACTTTCTTTCTTCTGTGAAAAAAAAAAGTTTTATTGTGTTGTCCATGAAAGCAGTGTTGTTTGGATGACAACATTCTTCAAAATATCTTTTATGTTCCACAGAAGAAAGAAAGTCAAACAAGTTTGGAATGACATGAGAGTGAGTAAATTGTCATTTTTGGGTAAAATATTACATAAGTTATTACATAATGAAGTGATAATGGAATAACCCTAACAGCTTGTATTTGCTGTGAACACCGCTCTGTGAAGACAGGCACATGTGCGTACACTCTGACCTGATGTGGAAGTCTGTTTTCACAGGTCAGAAGCGAGGAGTTATTTCCCTTTGTGCCCGAACACGTTATTTTCTAAGCTGTGAAAAATCGTGTGTAAACTGAGTGTAATCAGCGCGTCTGGCAGGTCCGTAACAGGTCCATCCTGTTGGATCGGGATACAGTTACAGCGCTGGAAATGGAAGGACCTCCACTCACTCAATCCTCACTACGGTTAGGTTACTTCGCCTAATTGTGCTAAAATACTTGTCATTTGTGCCATGTTAGACCAGCCCCCCTTGAACTTTACCTCTACACACACTCGCGATTGTGCCGGGGCATGTGTGTGATTCCGGGAGTTTTTCTAAGCCGCAGTAATAACAGTAAAGTGAGATATGACACTAATTTAGCGGTATAGGAGCGAGATTCTGCCTCTCAAGCAGTTTTTGGTCCCTCAGCCTGATTAGTGCGAAGGATTAAATATCCCAGCCTGGTTTTACCAACCTGCGTCACAACACGGGAAAGGAGGATTGAGGGATGAAGATGAATGAACAGGAGAGAAGTGGACACTGAGATGGAAAAATTAAAGACAGGAAGCAAGTTAAGAGGAGAAAAGAAACCTACTCAAGTATGCAAAGTAGTATGTTGCAAGCATGCAGTCCCCATTGTATGTACTTACTTTACTGTGGTGTTTATACCTAAAACTAATCGATTCTCTGATTCAGAGGAATCGAGTCTGGAGTTTTGATTCTGTTCAGCAGAAAGATTCATTCAGATTTGCTGTGCCTTGCTCAGTTGGGACTTAATTTGGTGACTCTATAGGTTATTAATCAGTAGTTTGCTGTCCGGTAAGTGTCATTTTGAGTATTTCAGCAAATATCTGAATCATTCAAAGAGTCTTTTGATTGAATCGTTTTGCAGAGTTCTCTGCAAGTAAAAAAGAATTAACGTTCACATACTTGCGTAGAATGTTTTGGGGGATGTAGGCATGAACACAAAGGAGAGCGAGCGTGCAGAGAAGACGGGGAGGGTAGAAGAGTTAAAGCACAGCCAGATGAGATTGATTATTTGCAGGTCTGCGTAATTATGCACAGGTGCTTTTCTGCCCCGTGCATACACGAACACATACACACACACACACACACACACACACGGTGACCCGACGCACTCCAAGCATGCAGAAATCCTGACATACAAGACATAAGAATAAACACACTTGTTTTGAAAATCTCCCCACCCAAAACCTCCCAAGGGTTGGTGTCTGTGGCCGTTGTGCGTATGCGTGTTTAGATTCATTTGGAGCGAAACACCTGGGCAGGCCCCTCGCTTCAGATCCAGTCCTGCTTTTGTTTTCGGGCGTAAGATTGTTGCATTATCCTCCACATGTTGGATATTTACTGCCAAGGACAATTCCAGCTCTGAATGAACGCATAACTGTGATCTCAATATTAGGCAGTCTCAAATGATGCTTCTCAAATTATACAGAAATCACTGTGAAGAATCTCTACTCACGACTGTTTTTGCTCAAGGTATACGAGATTGTACTTTTCAGTGGCTGTTTGTTGGATCCAAAATGATCTGTTAATGGCTAATTTAATGTCTAAATAGTTTATTTTAGGTCTAGTTATGGCCAAAAATAAAATAGTCACCAGTTACCTTTAAGCCCCTTTAAGTTACCTTTACCTTTAAGCATCTAAATTATGTTTCACAAAACAGTTTTTTGTTGTTGTTGTTGTTTTTTTGTCAAGACATGACGCGATTGTAGTTTTTAGTTTCAGGGTCCAATTTTGTGTGTATATATATATATCCTGTAAATATAATTTACAGGATTACTGGCCAGTACCCATAATATCAAAATGGGCATATTGTGAATTGTTTCACAATAATTCATTTAATTTAATATGCTTTAATATTTATTTTTTTATTTGATTTGATTAATTTTATTTTATTTTATTAGTTTAGTTATTTATTTATTTATATTTTATTTTATTAACTTAATTTTATTTATTTTATTAGTTGAGTTATTTTATTATTGTATTTATTTATTAGTTTAGTTATGGTGAATTGACCATAATATTGTGATTTGCTTCATTGTCTCATTTTACTTTTATCACAGATTGATGCCATTCAGAGAAAGGAGAGCATGAAGGTGATGACGGAGACGTTCTACGCTGCACTTTTTGGTTATGATGAGGTAAGCTGTTGAACATTATTAGTATTACAATTACAATTTTGCATATTGTAACTTATTCTGACCTAGAAACGCCCACTTAGACAGAAAGGTGATATTACAGACTATTTACTTGCCAATCAAGAACTGTCAAGAGTTAACAGTAAAGTTTAGTGCTCGTGTAAGCGCATCTCATGTGTCTCTACTGTATGCTTTAGGGAATCCTGTCAGACGATTGCGTTCTTGCGGCAGCGCTCTGGAGGAACATGTTTAACAGACAGTGTGAAGACCCCAGACAGCTCGAGATGATGGTTGAATATGTTCGCAAACAGGTCAGTGTGTGTCTTTGCACACGTCTGTGTGTGGATGGTCAGAGGCCAGTTCTCTACTGCTGTGCAAACAGAGACGTGTATATACAGCACCGGCTTCCTCACACACATAAACACATTCGTGTGCTGCACGTCACCCACTCCGTCACTCAAATCAACTGGCACCATGTTTAACAAGCAAACGCCCCCATCTCCACCCCATAATGTGACATTCATTGAGTTAGAGGTCAGCATTTACAGTGCTGGTGGAGAGCTTTCCCTTCCTTTTCACCCCTTCATGAGCCCCTTTTCAGTCTCAACAACATGAATGCTAGAGCTGCACAATGAATCGAAAACATAATCGAGAGTTGATTATGACTGCTATGATTAACTAATCTTGAAAAGTGTCAGTTACTGCACTGCATTTTGGCCTACCGTACAACTGTGCCCACTGTTGGTGCTTTTGGCGGTGGACAGGGGTCAGCATGGGCACCCTGACTGGTCTGTGGCTATGCAGCCCTGTACACAACAAACTGCGATGACCTGTGTATTCTGACACCTTTCTATCAGAACCAGCATTAACTTCTTGAGCAATTTGAGCTACAGTAGCTCGTCTGTTTGATCAGACCACAAGGGCCAGCCTTCGCTCACCACGTGCATCAATGAGCCTTGGCCGCCCATGACCCTGTCTCCGGATCTCCACTGTTCCTTCCTTGGAGCACTTTTGATAGATACTGACCACTGCAGACCGGGAACACCCCACAAGAGCTGCAGTTTTGGAGATGCTCTGACCCAATCGTCTAGCCATCACAATTTGGCCCCTGTCAAACTCGCTCAAATCCTTACGCTTGTCCATTTTTCCTGCTTCTAACACATCAACTTTGAGGACAAAATGTTCACTTGCTGCCTAGTATATCCCACCCACTAACAGGTGCCGTGATGAAGAGATAATCAGTGTTATTCACTTCACCTGTCAGTGGTCATAATGTTATGCCTGATCGTACACCTAACCCTCACGTGGATGGCCGGGTGCGTGTGCGTTGCTTACCTGGGGAACACATGGCACCAGGATGCACTATGGGAAGAAGGCAAGCCGGCGGAGGCAGTGTGATGCTTTGGGCAATGTTCTGCTGGGAAACCTTGCGTCCTGCCATCCATGTGGATGTTCCTTTGACACGTACCACCTACCTAAGCATTGTTGCAGACCATGTACACCCTTTCATGGAAACGCTATTCCCTGGTGGTTGTGGCTCTTTCAGCAGGATAATGCTCCTGCCACAAAGATCTCAATCCAATTGAGCACCTGTGGGATGTGCTCAACAAGCAAATCCAAACCATGGAGGCCCCACCTTGCAACTTACAGGACTTAAAGGATCTGCTGCTAACATCTTGGTGCCAGATACCACAGCACACCTACAGGGGTCTAGTGGAGTCCATGCCTCGACGGGTCAGGGCTGTTTTGGCAACAAAAGGGGGACTAACACAATATTAGGTCATAATGTTATGCCTGATTGGTGTATATATATGATCATAAAATCAGGAAAAATCAGGAATTTGCAAAGTTTATACATTTTTCTGCTTTTACCATGTTACATTCATAGACAAGCGTATTCATTTCTGTGAATCTTTGAGAGATTCCTTCAGTGCACACCTTACCCTCTGGCGAGAGTGGCGTGACAACACGGATATAAACACAAACAGGAACTGTTGACCTGACAGTGTTGTCACGCCAATGTGTGTCAGTAGTTTGCGCTATGCTAACAACAGGATTTTACGTCTGTAAGTCTTGAGTTCTTGAACTGAAATAGAGCGGATTGAACTGTTTTGGTCATATTAGGGGAAAAACGTTTGCTTTTCAGATTTATATGTTTAATGGGTAACGCTTTACAAGGTATTAGATAATATGAACTAACAATGAAAAACTATTTTTTACATCATTTATTAATTAAGGTTAATGTTAATTTATAAATATACATATACACATTATATAAATCAATGAAGTGATTGTACTTTTAAGTGGCTGAACTGTTAATGGATTTATTTAATTTAATGAATTAATGTCCAATTTAATCTTTTGTATTTTATTTCATTTTTTTATTTCCTTCTGACAGTGGGATTTGGACCAGTACCAATAATATCAAAATGGTCAAATTATTGTTCATTTTTAATTCATGTTTGTTCACAATACATTAATGTTAATTTGTACAATAATGTTAAAATGAGAATTTGTAGAATTAGAATATAGAAATGAACATTAACCTTGATTAATTAATGCTGTAAAGTAAAAGTATTGTTCATTGTTAGTTCTCGATAACTAATGATAATCAAACTTTATTCTGGTGTTAACATTTAATGTTACATGGGTAGATCCTAATGTTAAATGTAAGGTTTTTCATAGCGATGCTTGCCGTAGTGCATGATTACAGCCACATATTATTGTCATAGTTAGTGGTAAGTGGTTTTGTTGTTGTTTATTTATTTGATTAGTTGCCCTGTAATAAACAGGATATTGAACAGTCTGATGGCCATTATCCCAAAATAAACCGCTTCAGTTTATCCTGTGACCATGGCCGGACTTACCATTGTGCTTGACTGGTCTCCCCTCTGTTACCCGTTTACATTTGTTTAGTTATATGTCAGAAATTAGCTGCATTTCCACTGTCTAGTGCGAGCGAGGACTATAAACAGGTCAGCCAGGGCTAATAGCCTCCGACTGCAAGCTTCAAGGACTTAAGCATACTGTGTAAACTGCTATTTATTATTTCACATAGAAGAACACGCGTGTTGAATCGCATCTGCTCCATTGTGATCACATGGCTACTTTAAACATCTTCATTTTTAGCCAAAAAGATTTATGATAAATTTTCAAGATCGAGAATGATCATTTCTATGAATTTTCCACTAAATTATGCAATCTGAAGAGTTTTGAGCTCTCTCCCGTCTTACTGTCATCACACTATAGTGGGGCAGAAATGTCAAAAAAATATGTTTAGGCATATTTAAATTGTGTTTTTGTGCTCCTTAATGATGTTCTAGGTTGCGTAGGAAGGGCCCAAACATAAACTCAAGTCCTTCCCTGCCTGTGACGACTTACTAATCATATGTTGTATGTACACCGGTCAGGCATAACATTATGACCACCTTCCTAATATTGTGTTGGTCCCCCTTTTTGCTGCAAAACAGCCCTGACCCTTCGAGGCATGGACTCCACTAGACCCCTGAAGGTGTGCTGTGGTATCTGGCACCAAGCTGTTAGCAGCAGATCCGTTAAGTCCTGTAAGTTGCGAGGTGGAGCCTCCATGGATCGGACTTGTTTGTTTAGCAAAAAGAAAAAAGAAAAGAAGACGTGATTCATCAGACCAGACCACCTTCTTCCATTGCTCCGTGGTCCAGTTCTGATGCTTGCTCATTTTTCCTGCTTCTAACACATCACATGTTTACTATAGATATTATAAGGTTTTCATGTCTGATCAATCTTTGGGATTTACTTTGTCTGTAATGGTTGTATACTGTCATACACATTATCTACTTCCAGTTCTGATAACTTAAAAAAAAAAGGGTAATATTGGTGCATCCCTAATAAATTCACCAGGTTTCCGCCCTTGCACTTTTTCCCAGCATGTTTATTCATCAATAGATGATTATATGGAATAAAGTCCAGCTGAAGACCCCATCGTCCAGTCTCCATCATTCAACAAAACACTGCAGAGGCCATGAGCTCATTACAGGTGCGGGCAGGAATTTATTACAAACGAGAGCGTTTGTGCGAGGTGTGCGTTATACGCGACCGAGCTGGTGCCTGCAGGCATTCTGCGAAAAAGAAAGAAAAACAACAAATAAGCGTCATCCGAGTGTCAGGGGCCTGCTTAGCTCTGGAAGGAGGGAGAAGCAGAAGGAGAGCTGGAGCGAGTGAGAAGGTGAAACGAAAAGAAAACAGTCACAGGTGCAGCACATGAAGCATGGCAGCGACTGATGACACAGCGCAGAGCGGGACATCGTCGTCATGGCGACAGCGGCCTCTCCTGATGAAGTCACACGCTGCTGCATGTGTTCGCGCTGGTGCTTGACTGCATCGTTATTCAACGCTAATTGCTCTCGACAAACACCCGCTAGCTCTGACATCATTGTGTGTGTGTGTGTGTGTGTGTGTGTGTGTTTGAGTTTTTAAACTTCTGCAGCATTAAGGTCCACTGGCTCATTTAAAGTGTGGCAACTTTTTTCCAAGCTGAGATGTGGATACGTCTGAGTTTGGAAATGGAATGGACGACATATTTCACCCCCAAAAGATGTAAAATTATTTACTCAATCTCAAGTCATTCCAAACTCTCATCACTTC